>JADEYB020000015.1:40069522-40083293 GCA_015832495.2 Alces alces
GCTGGGGTGGAGCGCCGTCGTCCAGGGTCGGGGGCGACAGCGCTGGGGTGGAGCGCCGTCGTCCAGGGTTGGGGGGGACAGTGCTGGGGTGGAGGGACAGCGCTGGGGTGGAGCGCCATCGTCCAGGGTCGGGGTGCACAGCACTGTGGGGTGCTCCAGGATGCTCCCCAAAGGGTTCGCGAGGCCCGGGGCCATCTTCTTGCAGCCAGGAGACCTCTTGCACACTCTGGTCACCGGGGAGGCAGCCAGTCTGCTACCGGCCAGCTCCAGGGCAAGCCTCCCTCCCCTGCGCTTGGGCCCAGGGTTCCCCAGACCCCTGCATCCCACTCGCGTCCTCACTGACCTGCCTGTGGCCATCAGAACAGCTGGCCTGGCCCCCCCGTCGCTCAAATGGGCTGGACCCATGGGACCTGGAGGAGACGGGTAGATGGTCTCCTCGCAGACCAACCTAGAGTCCTACCTGGTGTCACGGCTGCCATGATGGGGGGAAGCCCAGAGGCCCATGAGAGCCAGTGGGGCGCTCCCGGCCTGACCGAGAGGGCGGGGGGGGGGGGGTCAGAGCAGCCTGACCTCCGAGCTGACTCCAGAGTGGGACTGAGGCTCCTGAGAGACCACAGGGCAGAGCTCAGGCCACCATCAGGCTCGGGTGCCCCCAGCAGCCCTGGTCCCCAGCCCAGCACAGGGCACAGGGCCACCAGCTACCCCGTCCCTGCATCCAGACTCCAAGAGCCCCCTGCCCACCGTCTCCAAAGCATGGCCTGTCCTCCTGCATCTAGAGCATGTGTCCAGGCGGTTCGCTGTGGTCTAGTGCCTGGGATTTGGGCTTCCACTGCAGGGGCCCGCGTTCAGTCCCTGGTCAGGGAAACGAGATCCTGCAAGCCATGAAGGGTAGAAACAAAAAACAAACAAAAAAATGTGTGTCCAGAGAGAGTTTGGGGGAGGTCCCTTCAGGCCTTCAACACTGGTTGAGTTAAATAGGACTGGTTACAAACCAAGTTTACTAAACTGGCCAACCGTCCACTCGGCGGCCTCCTGCTGTGTGACCCGGACTACGGGCTCCGGGCCTCAGCGTCCCCATCAACACAAGGTGGGGCTGCAGCGCTCAGCCCCGGGTCCCAATTCTGCAGGGGCGTGGGGGTGCTCCCTGCCCCCACCCCGTCCCGGGGCGCCCCTCGCCACGGCCCCTCCTCACTTGGGCCGTCGGCTCCTCCCGACTTGCTCCTCTGCCCCGAGGGTCACTTGGTCCTGAACTTGGGTGAGTGAGGTAGGCCCTGCTCTCCCGGAACTAGGCGCAGCCCAAGCGTCTCAGCCCAGGACGGCTGCTCCAGGCTGCAGGCCGCGCTGTGGGCTGAATGAGCCTCAGTTTCCTCCTCTGGGAACTGGGGACAAGAACAGGGCCTGCTCCCCCACCGGGGCCACGACGGGGGTTCACTGGGATCTCGGCCTGAATGCACTGCTGCTCACTAAGGCAGAGCAGGAGTCACGCGGCCCAGCGCCGCCTCCAGGCAGCCCCCAAGCCCCCTCCACGTCCTCCGTGCCAAGGCTGCGACTTCCTGCAGACACGTGCTGCCTTCCGCCTCACGTAGGGCCGGACCACGCTTGCAGGCACCCACTCTCCTGACCCCATGGCCTCCGGACTTGCTCCCCTGCCCCACCCCCAACGCACAAGGCGGAGGCCTGGGCGGTGGGCGGGGCCCTGCCCCGGGGCAGCCAGGGTCGCCGATGCTATTTCCTGCCCTGCCACCTAATAGGTGTGTCTTCACACCCATCGCCACCGCTGGGAGGTTTTGCATCAGCTTCCAGGGAGGATGACAATCTCACTATATGGAGAATGGGCTGGTGACGGCTAATTGATTTTACAGCGGTACCGAAGGACAGACAATGAAAGTGCCATCAATTTAATCCACTATTTAATGGTTCCAATTTAGCCTCTGTAAATGCTCACTAAACTAATTTCTCTGGGTTCAGCAATCTGAAAAGCTATCATATCTCTAATCTCCTTCAATATATTCATCTGGAAAAGGGAATTTAGCCAATTCTGATGTGCGGAGATGATCTGTTAGCACAGTGTAAATGTTTATAACACGGCAATCGAGTTCGTTTATAAGGATATGAAAAGTTTTATTGGGGAGGGCACTGGAGTGGAACCGGTGGATAATAGGCAGTTACCCAGCAGGCTCTGGGTGCCCGGGAGCGGGCAGGCATGCAGAAAAATACTCGGATTTGCTCTAATCCCAAATTGTGAGCTAAAGTTCGGCCCAGTACACAATGCGGCGGGGACTTGGCTGCACAAAGCTGTGGTCGCCGCCCCCCAGGCCCCGGCCCTCCTGCCGGCACGGCGCACCCACCACCCACACGAAGATGGGGCTGAAGGGGGCTGCTGCGCCGCGGGCTCCCCGCCTGGGTCTTCCCATCCGACCTCGAGAGCCCAGGGCTGACGGAGACCTGGCCCGTCTCCTCCGGCTGGACAGCTGAGCTGGCTGATCCCTCCCCGGCGGTACAGTCGGATGGGATTTACTGGAAAAAGAGAGGCGGCCAGCTGTTGTCCATCTTCACTGGGGATGGAGCAGGGGGACGCAAGCTTGAATTACCGAGTGGGGTTCCGGTTACCACAAAGAGTCTCGTCCCTGGGAGGGGCTAGAAGGCCTGACCTCCTCCATGCCCGCCAGGGGCACCACCTCCAAGTGACCTTTCCTAGGGCCGGTGCACGGCAGAGGTGGTGGAGTAAGGCAGGCCCCTCCAAGACGCCCGCACCCCTGCCGTCTGGGACCCAGGACCCAGGTACCAACCAGGGGGGCGGTGCTGCGTGTGGAAGCCCCCAGCCCCGGTGCCCCGTGGGTTGTTTATTTTTGTTTCCCATCAGTGAGGTTGCAGCTCGATTATTCAGCGCTAACGAGCCAGCCCGATCCACCCCTTGAGTGTGGTTTCGGGGTATTGTTGTTTTTCTCACATCCATCCTGTTTTTAAAGAAAATACTCCCTGTAGCAGCAGCACATAATTTAGGGAGGCTGAGATCTGGAGAAATGCCGCTGCCTCCTGCAAAAGTAGGCGTGACCAGGCGGCTTGTGGGCAGGCGGAGGGCACAGCCCGGGGAGAGTGGGCAGCAGGCGGGAGGCCCGAGGGGCAGCTGCGTGGGCCTGGACACCACCGACCCTGGCGGGGCCACCCCAGGGGCCCCCCGAGGCCAGGGGACCCAGGTGGCCCGTCCCTGGTCCACTCCCCCCACCCCCCAGGGCCTGGCTGATGAGGCCAGAAATCGATCAGCCACAGAGCCGTGACCGCCACTCCCGTCCCCACCCCGAGAGCAGGGCCCCAGAGGGCGGGGGCCCCATCTGGGCCTGGGGGGCACTGGGCAGCTTGGTGAGCGGGCGGGTGGGTGCGTAGCTGCGTGCGCTTGGGGGTGGGCTGGGGTGGGGGAAAAGCGGTCAGAGCTGGGCGGCCCAGGCTGGGACCCTGGCCCGGGACCCCCCTCCCCTGAGGGGGGCCGGAGGAGATGCCGAGGCGCACGGCCCGGCCCTGAGGACAGGGGCCCCACCCGACCGGCACCCAGCTGGACCTGGGCCGGGGTCCACATGCTGGGCGTGGTGCTGACGACTGGGGGCCCTCCCCGCAGTCCTGGCCCACCTCCCCATCCAGGTTGGGGCAGCCCCTCCGGGCCTACAAGCCTCAGCTGCTGTGCCCGAGAGCCAAGGCCAAGGCTGGCCCGGGGGAGGGGTGGGGACTCGTTTCACACTAAGCTGACCGCAGGGAAGAGGGGTCCTGCACTAACCCCCACCCCCACCCAGGGCTCACCCTCACTCGGCCCCCACCCACGGCTCACGCTCAGGCTCCTGGTCAGGCGGGAGGGGTGGGGGCAGGACGTGGTGGGGAAACCAGGTCGCTCCGTCCACCTTCAGAGCCTGGGCGCCCAGGGCTTGGGGGTCCGCCTCCAGCACACACCCCCCATGACTGCCTGCCTGGGCAAGGGCTACCCCACGGGTCAGGGAGGAGGGGCCACAGCTACCTCAAGGGCCACACAGGCGTTCTTGCGTTCACACAGACACACGGACACACTCGGGCCCCATTCAGACGCACGTCACACAGACAGCTACCCACACCTGCAACCTCACGTACACACAGCCACATACATCCACACACACTTGGATGCAGGTTGTGATTCTGGCCGATGGGGCCTGCTGCTCTGGATAAACTTCCCAGCCAAGAGCTCTGAGCTCAGCTGTTCTCTCCAGAGGCCCCGAAGGAGAGTTCCAGTCGGAACTCACTTGGAATCAGGTGTGCGACTCTGGGCAGCTCCCCGACCCCAAGCCTCTTCATGCCAGTGGACTTCCCCGGGTCGACACCGATGCCATGGAAGGGGAGAAGACCCTTGTCCTGGGGATTTCAGTTCAGTTCAGTTCAGTTCAGTCGCTCAGTCGAGTCCAACTCTTTGCGACCCCATGGACCGCAGCACGCCAGGATTCCCCGTCCATCACCTACTCCTGGAGTTTACCCAAACCCATGTCCATCGAGTCGGTGATGCCATCCAAGCATCTCATCCTCTGTCGTCCCCTTCTCCTCCTGCCTTCAATCTTTCCCAACATCAGGGTCTTTTCAAATGAGTCAGCTCTTCGGATCAGGTGGCCAAAATATTGGAGTTTCAGCTTCAACATCAGTCCTTCCAATGAACACCCAGGACTGATTTCCTTAGGATGGACTGGTTGGATCTCCGTGCAGTCCAAGGGGCTCTCAAGACTCTCCTCCAGCACCGCAGTCCTGGGGAGGGGGCACAATAAAGGAGCTCGTTCTCACTAGAGTGTAAGTGACTATCTTCCTGCACCAGGATCTGAGTGGGAGGAGGGGCAGGCCAAGGAGGCTGGATGTCTTGGCCCCCGTCCCCTGGCCCCGGGGCGGCCGTCTCTGGGTGGGAGCGCTGCACCGGTGGGAGGGGCCCGGCACCAGGACCAGGCGGGACCAGGAAGCGCTCAGCACCTGGGTGAGCCCGCACTGACGGCTTTTCTGTTTGGAGAGATTTCTCTCCCTGAGCTCTGCCTGGCCTGAGCTTTGCGGCCGTGCCCAAGCACAGGGCAAATTAGCAGTGACAGCCAGCTCCAGAGCCCGCTCCAAGAAAGGAACGCCGTCTGGGCTTGCAGTGAGCGCCCACCACCCCTGGGGGCCCTGGGCCCTGCCAGTGTGGCCACGGAACCCCGCTTCCCAGCGCCCCGATAGTGACACCGTGCACATGGGTTATGACGATAAGGAACATTCCTTCCACTGTAAATTATATTTAACATTCCACAGAACTTTATTGCATTTGTGTTTGGGTTTATGAAAAAATCTGTATTTAACTTCAAGCCCTGGTAAACATCTTTGCTTATGTTGTTCTGCGATTCCTTATTTGAGTATTTCGATTTAATTTCACAGTTCATATACCTTAAAGTTTTGGCATTCCCCCCCTCGCTTCGCCACTCGTTCAGAGACGTCAGCCTGGCCTTGCCCGGCCCAGGGTTGTTCCGTGGTGAGGCAAGGCCAGGCCTGGCCCAGCCCCATCCAAGGACCCGGCCACCCCGGGGTCTCGTTGTGAGGTGGCCCACCACCCCCAGACAGAGTGTCAGGGTGTCTCAGGGCCTCGCGGGGCAGCCACAGGGAGGGGGGCGGGGACAGAGCAGGAGCCTGAGGTCAGGTGCATGCCTGACCTGCAGCCTCCAAAGGTGGGCGGGCCTGTGAGCAGTGTTGTGGCGGAGCCCACTGCCCCCTCTGCGGTCTCAGCCACGCTGCTGTGTATGGGAGGGAAGAGGGGGCACCCAGGCAGGCCGGCCGCCCCGGACCGCACGTCCAGAGGACGGCTGCGTGCGCCCGGCCCTGAGACCCGCAGCCCCCGGCCCAGCGGCCCCCTCGCCTGGCCACCCCCGCTGCCTGGCTGCTGCAGGGGCTGCCCCTCTGGCCTCCGCCTCTCCCAAGGGGTCAGGACCAGGCCATCCTCAGGCCGGGCCAGCACGGCTCTGCTGAGACCTGCCCTTCACCCGCTGTTCTGAGTCCCTGGGGACAGGCAGGGGCATTGGGGAGGGGTGGAGACCCCAGGAGCCTCTCTGCCCCGGGCTGGCAGAGCACGCGGGGAGAGGCCCGCTCACTCCTATTACTCACTGGGTCCTCTCTTACGTCACCTCTGTTCTCAGCCCGAGCAGGAAAATCTCCTCCTGGGACTTTGATGTCTGGAGAGCCCCGGGTCGGGTGAGGATGGGGCGGCCCGCCTGTGTGAGCCCTGGGTCAGGTGAAGATGGGGCGGCCCACCCGTGTGAGTGGCCTTGACTCGGGGCACCCTGGCAGAGCCCCCCGCCAGGACCAGGGCTGACCCAGTTGCCTTCTCCTTCCATTGATGATGAGGCTGGAGCTGGCGTCCAGGCTCCTGCTGGCTCTCCAGGAGTAGAGGGGGAGGTGGGGTCCTGGGGGACCCCAGGATTCACACCTGAGCTCTGAGAGGCCCACTCATGTTCCTGGAGCCCCACACAGCTCATCCTCCCCCACCGGCCCATCCTTTTGGGGACCCGAATTCCTCTGGACCTCCCAGGGGCCCCCAGATCCCAGCTCTGTCTCGCCCACCCTCCCCAGGGTGACCTCTCACCCCTGGTGTCTCAGGCACAGACCCTCCCCACCCGAGGCCCTGCCCCTGCTCACAGTGACCTCACTGCCCGGCCTTCAGGGCCCGCGACAGAAACCCAGCAGACCTGGCCACCCCAGTACTCGGACAGACTGGTAGTGCCCGAGGACCATTCTCTGAGCGGGTGAAGGGAAGGACGGTGGTTGGAGAGGAGCCCAGCATCAGGGAGTGCGACCAGCAGCCCTGGGTGGCAAGCAGCCGGCAGACGGCGCGACGCGAGCCCTTCACGCTCTCCCAGGCAGGACCACAGAGCCCCCCGTGCCGGGCACCCCAGAGGCTCCTCCACCAAGACGACGGGGGAAACCTGCTCGCTGACCCTGGACTCGATCACCCTGCCGTTTCGCTATGGTTCCCTGGGAGCTGCCCGTGAATCAAACCACAGAATGGGTCCCCTGCCATCAGCAGCAACACAAGACGCCCCTCCTGGTTCTCCCCCACCATGGGAGCTGAACACAGACCTTGGGGAGGGCGTTCAGCAAGCGGGCCCTATTGCGGCCCAGCAGCAGGTCCAGGCCCTTCACTGAACCTCAGCCGTGGCATTCCCAAAGAATCTGAAGCAGTAAGAACGAAATAACACCCAACTGAGTGAAAATGCAGAGAAACCAGAGCTGAGGTCAGGGCTCAGAAGTGCATACCATGGAGCCACACAGGTGAAAACACACTGTGGTTTGACTCTGGGCTTCCCAGGGGCCAGGGCAAAAAGGGAAACACACTCCATTGCAATGAACCCAGGGCAGCACCCACACAAGAAAGGTCAGCTCGGCAGCCAGGAGGACGCTGCTTTCCTGTCCAGGAGGCCTGAGAAGCTCCCAGACATGACTGAGGCATCTCCCAGACTTCCTGAGATGCTTCAGGCAGCCTCTGCAGGCGTGCAGGCCCAGGAGGGGATACCAGCCTGAACATCTCATTGTGGGCTCGCCCAGGAAACCCATGTCAGTTTCCCCATCTGGAAAACGGGCACTGTCTCCTGCCGCGGTGAGAGCCGGGAGGGCCTGGCCAAGGGCCCAGTAGAGGAGGCGGGCAGTGCAGCCACGGTCCGGGGAGTTGCCACCCGCCCGCCGCCAGGCAGGATCGCCGCGTGTGTAATTTGGCGTCATTGTTTCATCAGGCACAAAATCCAAACGGAACAACAAGGACAGAAATACCCTCGCCCGGGGAGCTGCTGGACTGTGCGTGGGCCCCGCTCCCCCAGCGGTGGGGGTACCTGCTCCCCAGGGCCAGGTCAGGCAGAGACGTGTGTGCAGAGCCCTGAGCAGGAGAGAGCCTGGGGGGGCAGCCGGGGGCCCTGCCGCGGGCTCTGCTCTGTCTCCTCACAGGCTAACTTGCTCCCCAGGAGGTCCCAGAAAATCCATGGCCTGAAAAACCAGTTCAGATTTCACGGGCCGCCCGGGGCATGGGCTGGCCCTGCGGGACAAAGGGTGGGCAGCCTCAGAGGTGGGGTGGGTGTCTCTGCACGAGGCAGGAGCGCCGTTGAGGGTCATGGCATGGCAGAGGGGCCCCAAGCGGTGGCCAGAGACAAAGCCTCTGAAGGAGGAGGCCCAGTGCTCTGGGGTCCTGACTCCCCCTGGCCCCTCAGCCTCAGTTTCCCTGCCTGCAGAACAGAAACTGCCCCCCCCCCAGGGGCGTCTGCGTGGCAGGGGGCACCCAGCTACGCCCAGCGTGGGGTGGGGGCAGGGCCGCGAGTGCGGCCCGCAGTCGCCGGGGCGACGAGGAGGCTGTGAAAGGCGGCCGGCTGTCCGGGGAAGGCTGCTGTGTGTTTGCGACTGTTGTGTGACACCCACACTCTGCCAGGCTTGTTTTCAAACGGCGTTTTGTTCGCCGGCGCGAGCGAGCGCGCGGGCTCGCCAGCCTCCCCTCTCCCTGCCAACCTCGGGGGTGGCACCGCGGCTTCCAAAATCTCATTACCGCTGCCGCCTCCCGCTCTCCGAGGCGCCCTCCTCCGCTGCCCCCGCTCTCCTTTCGGAGGATAAATTTCTGTAGCAGCCAATTACAGCCGTTTGATGTGCGTAATGATGAAGCCGTGGAAATTGGAATTGACACCTCGGAGGATCGCGGAGGGGGGAGGCCGGGCGAACATGGATCCAGCGTCTTCTTGGGGGTTTTCTCCCACTGACGTCGTGGCTGGCGGGCCGGCTCGGCGGGCTGGCGGGCGGGGGGCGCGGCCGGGCGGCGGGGGCTGGGGCAGCCCCGGTCCTAAGCACCGATCAATTACCGCGCAGACAAGCCAGTGTCACATGTGATTCACAATGTCAATTTCATGCTCGTGGTAACCATTTAAGAAAGAGCTGGGCCGGTTTTACATTTGATAAGAAATCAGCGGCGTTTGTGTTTGTAAAAAGACGGATCACAGAGTGTGACAGGTCCCAGAGATTGCCAGGCGGCGTCGACGGCCCGTCTGGAGTCTGTCAGGGACCCGCAAGTATTTATTTCAAATGGGTTTCCCCCCGCTGCCCCCCGCAAGCTGGGATGTGAAAATAAACTGTCAGTCTCTATTTACGGCTATACAAGCTGGAAATACAGAGGATTTTAGGTTAAATTGTCAGTTAACAGAATTCAAAATAGAAAAAAGAAATGGGCCTCGCCGCCTTTATTGCACATTTTGATAGGGAAAGTCATCTTTGCGCCTGGAGGGGCGGAAGGAGCCGGCGGGACCAAGGAGCCCGCCGGAAGGGCCGGCGGTGCCCGGCTGACTTCCCAGCGTCGGGGAGGATTAGGGCGGTATCAGGGCTAATTGGACAGGAGCTGACGGAGTACCCTGGCCTGGCCCTACTCTCTGCCAATTTGTAGATTTAGTGTCTTCAGGAGCGTGGGCATGGCTAATCTGGCCGGGAGGACATTCTCCAGTGCACTTGGCTTCCGCAGTGGATGGGGAGCTGCCTGGGGGCCCGCCTCCCAGACCTGGGTCTGGACAGGAGCCCATGGGCTCTGCTCGGACAGGACGCTCCTGCCCAGCTCAGGGGGCACGGACTCTCGCCTCCTTGCAGGCGGAGTCGATGCCCTGGCCTTGGGGCCATGCCCGCAGGACCCATGGCTTCTTTCTTACCAGCCTGGTCCAGGCCTTAGTCCGTGGAGCCGGCCCCACAGTCGCCCTGTCTGATGCCCGGAGCCGTGTCTGGCCGGGGGGTGTGGGGGCCAAGGGGCTGCTGGGGCCTGGCTCTGAGACAAGCAGGCGGCCCCCTCGCATCTCCAGGGCAACGGGCGCACAGGCTGTCTGGCTTCTCCGGTTTCCAGGCGCCGAGGCCCCTTGGCACCAGCCTGGCCTGGCAGGCGGGACTGCAGGCCCCAGGAGGCGCTCCCTGGCCCAGGGCACGGCCTGGACCTGGAGCCTCTGTTGTCTTACCTGCGAAACGCGGATAAAATGGGAGCTAAGAAGCGGGGCCTCCAGCGTGCTGGGTGACCCTGAGCCCTTCCCCCCCGCACTGGGCAAGTTTCTGTGCCCGCCCGACGACAGAGGTGAGGTTTGGCCTCTGGATGGCAGGGGCTTGGTTTCTGCCAGGGGAGAACCCCTCCCCAGCCCCTCCTGGGAGCCAGACGCCTTCACCCACACAGAGAGGCCTCTCTCCCGGGGGCCTTGGCGGGGAGAACCGAGAATTCAGGACGGCCACCCCGACGGCTCACGGACCTCAGGGGCGCCACTGAACGAGGGTGGCCGGCCCGCAAGACGCCGGGGAGGGGCCACACGAGCCAGCCGCGTCCCCAGGGAGCTGGCCCTGCCCTGCCCTCCGCTTCTCCACAGCCTGTGCTTCAGCCCCTCCACGTCTAGACCTCACCCAGCCTGCGGGGCCGGGCACTCGGGACGCTGCCCCCTGGGGTGGGAGGTGCTGTGTGCACCGCCCCCCACCTGCTGCCTCTGGGGCCCGTGGGGGGCAGTGTGGCCCCCGATGAGCTAGCAGGGCTCTGGGCCGACCCACAGGCTTGGGTCCACCGGTGCTCGGGCACCACGCAGGCCGCTCCGGACGAGCGGGGGGAGGGGGCAGAAGCCACAGGAGGCGGGGGTGTCTGGAGAGAGACACGCTGAACCAGATGGAGAGCAGAGTCTGGCCCCGCGTCCCGGCCACGTGGCGTCCCCTGGGGCCAGCTGGGCAGGCGGCCCACCACTCTGCCCGGGCGAGCAAGCGGTGGAGGCGGCCTCAGTCTGGGCTGACGGGCCAGGAGGCTGCACCCACGCACACGCTCCTGCCCCGCGCTCTACGGCGTCCCCCCACTGCTCAGGAGCCCTCCAGAATGCCCTGGTGTCCACCAGACAGAGGAGGAAACTGAGGCTCGGGACGGCGGGGACCCGGGTCAGCACGCTCAGCCGCCTGATGCCCAAACTGCCTGCTCTTGGGACCCACCCCCGTGGCGACCCCGACCCGGGCCTGGAGGAGAAAGCGGGTGTGGGTCCCGTCTCAGCCACCGCAGCCCCTGGGAGGAGGAGGCGGGGGGCTGCACAGAGCTCCGTGGTTTATTGACCAAAGGCAGCCATCGATCTGTTAAGAGCTTCTGCACTTTCCTTCGGTGGGAAATATTGTCCTCTTGCCCCGGCCGGCCAGAACCCCAGGCGAGAGGCTCTCTCCTCAACACCGTAAATTTCCATCTGAGCCTCTGCAGCCCCGTGTGGGGCGGGCCGGGGGTCTGCTAATGGCCTGATGGCTCCTCAGGGTCAGGCCTGAGAGAGCTGCCGGCCTGGGAAAAATCACTCCTCCCAAATAGTCCCAGACCCACACCCAGGACCCCCACGTCAGGCCCTCGGCAAGCCTCCAGGGACCCCGGATGCCCCGAGCAGTGCTGCCAGGTCACTCCCTGGCCCGCAGAGTTACAGCCAGGGCTGAATTGGGCCCGAACGCCGTGGGGGCTCGCCGCTCAGCCTTCCTGGGCTCGGCCTCCCTACTCCCTCCAGGCACCTGGCCCTCTCGTCACGGGAACCTGCCATCTCTGCGACCCTCCTGGGGGCCCTCCGGGAGTGCAGGCCTAGAGCCCTGCCCTTGGGTGCCCCTGCCCTGTACCCTGACCCCGGGCTCCTCCCTGTTTGGGGGTGCGTGCCCCAGAGTGAGACGGGCTCCTGGGGGCAGGGGACAGCATCCAGGGTCTTGGGAGGTCCCTTCCCAGGCTGGCTTGGGGCCTGGGAGACACATGGCCAGACTTGCCAGGCTTCCAGCTCATCAGAAGGGAGCCCCATGGTTGTCTGCCCACAGGGACCTCAGCTACACGGGACCCTCCCCAGCCCCTCGGCCTATGCGTCCAGCCCCAAGCTTCTGACCCGATGGACAGGCGTGGAGCAGGCGTGGGCCTCACCCAGGCCCTGCGCCCCTGGTCCCTCTGCCCCAAGGTGGCCCTGGCAGGCGGGTCTGGGGTCCCATCCATGGGCCAGCAGCTGCCTGGTGCTCTGCTAACACCCCTGGCTGAACCCCACCCGGGGCCGGTCAAGGCTGGAGGGTGAGGACCCTGCAGATGTGCACATCCGTGGAAGGGTGGAGGGGACAAGACCGACCTGGGGGTCCTGACACCTTTGAACCAGGAAAGAGCGACAGGGAGAGGTTTGAATTCTCTCAGTCCTGCAGCTTTTGGTTCTGAGTCACAGGAAGTTCACCATCTTACAGTGAGGTGATCCGCACCATCCAGAACACTCACAGTGTTGAGCAGCCAGCACCTCCGCCTAGCTCAAGCTCAACTTCGCCACCCGGAGGGGGGCCCGCAGCCCATGACAGGCACTCCCAGCACCACCCCCCCGTGCCCCAGCCCCTGGCATCCCCGATCCACCTTCTGTCTGCTGATTCGCCCGTCCCGATGAGTCGCATAAATGGAATCGCACACTCTGTGGCCACTTGCATCTGCCTTCTTTCAACTGAGTGGCATGTGTTCTGTAGCTTTTTATCTTTAACATTTTCATTTGGGGAGAATGTCAAATTTACAGGGAGATCACAAGAGTCGCACACGGGCTTGCCCGGAAGATTCAGGTTGTATCCATCAGCCTCAGAATGAAGGAACCCGCGCTGCCGCCAGCTGCCGGACCCTTGTCTCCTGAGTTCTCCTCAACGCTCACGACTTCAGCCCCCGTGGAGGCGGCAGGCCCGTTGTTTCCCGGGAGGCCCCTCCATCTGGGTTGAATGGCGTTTCCTCGTGATGAGACTTGGGATGGGCGTCCTGGCAGGAAGGTGGTGCTGTTACAGGAGGGCACACAGGGGTCTTCCCGGCCTCAGCGAGGCTCACTGCGGTTAGCTGGGTTTCCAGCCGTGACCCCAGTCTCCCCTTCTCTCCCATGCTCAACAGACACGACCTGCTGGGGAGATGCTTTGAAACTATGTAAAATCACACTCCTTACCCAACACCACCCTCCACTTTAACACCCGCCGCTGGCTCTTGCCAGAATCGATGGTCACTGTGAAGGTTGACAAATGGCCCCTTTCAAACGCCTCCTCCCTCCTCCCCTTGTGATTATCTGTTTATCTGCATTGCTGTGGACGCCTGGTTTCTATTTCACTCCATGCGTTAGAGCCTTGTTACTTATTTGATGCTTGAATTAGCCCGTCTGACCCGCGGGCGCCCCTTGGCGCTGGCTCCCAGGTCCCCTACTTTCTGAACAGACATGCCTGCCTCAGCCTCACTGCTGCCCCGGCCCTGGCCTCGGCCAAGTAGAGGCTGGTGTGGAGGAACCAAGAGCCAGGCGGGAAGTGTGCTCGGAGCCGCGGAGACGCTGATGCTCCAGGCCTCCCGCAGGCGACGGCTGGAGTGCGGCGTTCCCGTGATTCTTCGTCCGTCTGCCTGCAGCCGAGCCGACTCCAGCCCGACAAGTGGAGTGAGGAGCAGCTGTCCGTCTGCCTTGTGCGGCCCTGGCTTGGAAACGAGACAGCCGGTCCCGCTGTCCCGACAACACAGCCAGTCAATGGCCTCACTTGGACGCCCTCCTCACAGGGACCCTGACATCACCAGGCCACTTTCCCTCTGGGCTGGAGGGAGGGTAGCAGGGGGACGGAGGAGGGGAGGGGAGGGAGGGGGAAGGGAGGGGAGGGGGGGGGGGGGGAGGGGAGGGAAAGAAGGAGGAAGGGGAGGGAGGGGAGGGAGGAGGAGGGGAGGGGGGAAGGGGAGGAGGAAAGTCTTTCAGTCTCCTCTTCTAAGGAACTTAATCTGTGAACGAGGGATGGATGGGGGAGGAGGGAC
>JADEYB020000015.1:40083784-40111284 GCA_015832495.2 Alces alces
GGAGGGGAGGGGGGAAGGGGAGCAGGGAAGGACAACCCTCAGCTGCTTTTCCAAACTCAGTCTGTGAACGAGGGATGGATGGGGGAGGAGGGACATGGGCAGAGGATTCGAGAGATGAGCGCTCAGGGCACCAAAGTCATGTGAGAGACGTTCTCGAGAGATCAGCCGACATAGCCCGAGGCCGGCCGTGACAGTGGCAGCTGGAGCCTGCCGCGGAATACTACGCAGCAATGAAGAAGGGCCGGGCATGGGCGAATCGGCCCAAAAACCCAGACACACAACGGATACGTTCTACAATCCCTCTTCCGTGAAGCTCAAAATCTGGCAAAATCAACGTGACAAAATCAGAGCAGGGGTTACCCTGCTGGGGTGCCCTGGGTGGGAGGGGGAACTGCAGTGTCCCGGCCCACCAGTTGGGGGGCTCCATGGGTGCGAGAACTACCTCGTGAACACCAGACGCTGCAATCTCAGGACATTTGTGGACTTTCCATGTGGACCTCAACTTAGAAAAGCCAGAGCCCAGCTGGAGACAGAGGTGTCCAGGGTCCCCTGAGCCCTGACACTGTAGGCTTGCGTCCTCTGCCCTCAGCTTCCCCACCTGTCGAATGAGCCCACTGTCCACTCCTGGGACCCTCTGCCGCCCCTCGAGCCCACCCTGCCTCCAGCCTGGGGTCCGCGCGCCTCGGGTCCCCAGCCCCCCAGGCCCCCACGAGCGGCGGGGATGCTGACCCTGCAGGCTGGCCCGATTAGCACATCGTGGGCTGTTTTGTGAGTGAGGGGTGGATGGGCAGGCGAGGGAGCGGGCAGGGGAAGGGTTTATAATGATGATTAGGCCCGAAATTGGCGGAGATTTACAGCGCGGGCCGGGAGCGGAGGGAGAGGGGGCCGGCGCCCCGGCGGCCTAATGGATCCGTCAGCTCGTTCCGCTGCTCAGCGGGCCGAGGCCGGTCACCCGGCTTTCCGCTGCCAGCACAAAGCACTTCAATTTCGTTAGGAAATGTATCAATTTAACTGACTTGAGCAGCACACTGAAAAACCTAATGAATCTGGACTCAATTTTCCGCCACGCTGCTCCTGAGAACCGTCGGAAACAATGTCTGTGGTCGGAGGTGACGGGGTGGCCTCCGATAGGCCGCCTGGGCGCCCCGCGCCTGCCCGCCCGGCCGGCCGGCCCGGCAGGGTTAGTGGAGAGAGACGGACCTGTCTCCACGACCCGGGGCAGCCCCGCCCGTGCCTCCCTAACAATGATGTCATTATAGGTAAATTGGCCTCTATTTCAGCAGGATGATAGTGCTAATTGAGTGAGAAAATATAATACAGGGAGCTGTTGTCTGCACTAAAGGGAGGAGGGGGCCGGCTAACTGGCCTGCCTGTCGACGGCAGGGAGGCAGATGTTGCTTTCTGCTGATAACTGCGCTGACATCCCCAGCTTGTCGCCGTGGCTTCTGCCGGAGACCCGCCGCTCTGGTGGCAGATGGCTCCGCCGATCGGCCGGGGAGGGTCCCGGTGGCCGGGCGGGGCAGGAGGGGCAGCCTGGTAAACACAGGGGCTTCCCGCGGGCCGCGGGGGTGGTGGGCACTGGGAGCCGATCCTCCAGGGCCAGAGTCAGGGTGGCCGGAGGGTTCTGGAAAGCACGGAGCGCCCATGGGGTGGGGGTGGATCGGCGCTGGAGGGAAGGGGCTGGACCCTCAGCTGCCCTGAGAAGGGGGAGAGCCAGGTACAGGGGCATCTGGGCTGGAGGGGCAGGGTTCTCTCTGGTGCCCCCTCCCAGGGGACAACACACTGGCTGCTTACCGCCAGGGCCCCGGGCTCCTCCTGGAGGCCAGGCCTGTTGGCATCTCACCCCTGTTCTGACACTACCCCTGCCCTCCCCCTCCCAATGCCCGGGGCCTGGGCCTCCAGGTAGGACTCCAGTCGTCTGGGGGGTCCCCTCAGCCCCGCCCGAGCTCCAGGCCTCAGATGGTCTGGGACACACTCACCCCTGAAAGGCGCCCCCAGACCTGGGTGTCTGCGGAGGTCAGGACTCCCTGCGGCTGCTACATCTGAGGTCTTCCGGAGTTCAGGTGCCCTCTGGTCGAGCCCCCGATGTTCCCTGACCTCAGCTGCAGCAGAGGAGGCCACCCCCAGCCCACCCCACGGCCATCCGGGTTGCTGGGCACCCTCCCCCACCCCAACCCCCCAAGCTGGAGCAGCCAGACCAGGTGACAGAGAGGTCACCTTGGGCCCAGGGCTGAGCCAGATGAACCAGAGAGGGTGCTCCTGCCTATGGATGCTTCTGGCAAAAATTCGCCAAAAGCCAGCCCTGGGCTCGGGACGCACATCGGGTCAGCCAAGACCCCTGCCCTTAAGGGCTGTGCAGGGCCTGAACACCTGTACTGTCATGGAAGCTCGCCCCGCCGGCTTCAGGAAAGGAAACGGCTTCTGGAGGAGGGGGCAACAGGGTGGGCCTGACGGCTGAGTAGGAGTTTGGGGGCCCAAGCAGAGGTCAAAGCACAAGGTCGCTGCTCGAGGAGGGTGTGACGGCCTTGGACAGAGGCCCTCGAGGGGCACAGAGCCTGCGCCCTGCCTCGGAGTCAGAGCGACGCGCCCTGGCCGAGGCCACCATGTGCTGGCCCCTCCCTTGACCGCATGCCACTCGGGGCACCCCTGTCCTTCACAAGGAGGCTGAGGCCATGGGACCTTCACCCAAGGGCACTTGGTGGAGGAACGTGAGGCCCCTGCCACTCCCCACCCAAGGGGGAGGGCGACAGAGGCCAGGTTCCCAGGCGGCCGGTCACTCCTGACCTCCTGGTGCAAGGGACCCTGGCGGGCAGGGGAGAAGCGGGGAGAGCAGGGGGTCCCAGATGCGGACTCCGCTCCACCCCGTCTGCCCACTGGGCAGGCTGCCTCCCCGGCCGCCTCCCTGGCCCCAGACGCTCATCTGGGGGATGGGTGGGATAAGCCTCTCTGGGTCACCGTGGGCTCTGACTGGGGGTCAGGCACGCCTGAGCGTGCTCTGATTGGGGGTCAGGGGGGCTGCAGCCTCAGACCCAGGCGTCCAGGCGGGCCTCCACGTCTGCCTGGGGGCCCCTCCAGGCCCTCTCCAAGGCCTCAGACATCCGAGGCCCGGGGCCAGGGAAGGGCTCCAGAGCCCACTGCCGCAAAGCCTGCCCCTCCCCAGCCTCAGCCCTGCTCACCCTCAGGCGGGAGGGTGAACCTTCCTGAATCTGTTTCCTCGCCTGTAAACGGGGGCCACTCAAGAGGTTAGCTGACAAGGCGAATGGTGGGCACGTACAAGGCCTCCACGTGTCCTCCCCGAGGTCTGGCTGGCCTGGCCCGGCCTGGATTTCCCAAGGACGGTTCCATAGACCCCACAGCCCCGCCAAGGCCACCCCCGGCCCCACTCACGGCTGCTCCCTACCATAGCCTTTCTCACCCGCCGGCCAGGGAGCCATTCTCGCCACTCGACCCAGTGAGAGCGCACGGGGAATCTGGTGAGGCCAGGTCCGCCTGGCAGGAGGGGTGAGCGCCCTGGTCAGTGCTGTGGTCCTGGGCACCCCAGCGGGGGTCAGCTTCCACTCTGCTGTCCAGCTGGGGGGCCCAGGAGGCCAGGCTTGACGCCAGCCTCTTCGCCAACGGTGAGTGGGTGGCTGACGGCCTCCCTGGGGCTGAGAGGTCTACCCGCCGGGCGCCAAACACTCAGGAGGAAGCACTCGGACCCCGGGTGCAGGAGGGGCAGGTGGCCTGAGGGCAGCTTCAACGCTCAGCGAGGACCTCTAACAAGTGACCAGACTGAGCCCCGGGCAGCCAGGCCCTCAGGGACGGTGAGCAGGGCTTGGGTGGCCCTGAGGGGTTGGGGGTGCCGGGCAATGGATGCTGAGACATAGGGGCTGCCCTGCAGAGCTGGGGGGAGGGGGCGCTCCGGGGGCGTCAGTGCTTTGCAGCCAGATCTGGCCTCCCCAGGGCAGGCAGAGGACCAGGGTTGCCACCTGGGAGGGCCCCCAGCTCCCCGGGCAGAGGCCAGGCCCCGCCCAGCCCAGCCAGCCCATCACTCAGAGTCCCTGTGAACAATCCCACCGACAGGCGTGTGTGCTGCCTGTGAGCTCCCTAAGGCTCATCCACGGGGACAGTGGGCAGGCCCCCAGCAGGGCAGCCTCACCGGCCCCCTGCCACCAACGGCAGGCTCGGGGCGGGTGCAGCCTCGGCCGGACAGGGACGCCCCCACTTTCCCGAGGGTTCTGGCTGGGGCAGGCTGGGAGGGCTGCCTGACAGCTTGGAGAAGGGCAGGAGGGGTGTGGGGCGCATGTCCCTGGGCTGAGCCAGAAGCGCGGGAACAGGTGAGGACGTCCCAGAGCCGCCTCCAGCAGCGGGAGCCCTGCACCGTCCCGGGGTCAGAGGGAGAGCGATCCTGGACCTGGTGACCTCGGCCTCGCCTCTGGGCCCCCCGGCCAAAGCCAGTGCATGAGGAAGGTGTGGGCATGCTACGTCACTCCAGTCGTGTCCAACTCTTTGTGACCCCATGGACTGCAGCCTGCCAGGCTCCTCTGTCCATGGGATTCTCCACGCAGGAATACTGGAGCGGGTTGCCATGCCCTCCTCCAGGGGATCTTCCCGACCCAAGGATCAAACCCACATCTCCTGTGGCTCCTGCCTGCAGGCGGGTTCTTTACCACTGAGCCATTGGGGAAGCCGGGGCCAAAACCAGGGTCAGATTCTCTAGAGAAGAGGATGGAAGGTGGGCGGGGGCGGGCAGTCCTTAGCTCCTCACCCACTGTCTGCAGGAAGCCCCACTGGAAGGCTTGGCCCTCAAGCCCACCCAAGCCAGCCCGAGCCGCGGGCCAGAGGGGAGTGGGCTGGAAGGATGGCGGGTCTGCGCGGTTAACAGAACAGACAGCCTCCTGCTCTTCATCTCCGGGTCCCCACAGCTTTGTTATTTAAAGTCAGGTTAAGGGAAGAAAAAAAACCCACAGACAGGTTTGGCTGGGAGGCCCGAGGACAGGAAAAGTTAGAGATATTTATTTGACAGGGTCAAGGTTGGTGCCTTTCTCTTCTCTCTCCCCAGGTCCCATAGGTGTTAGGCTGAGAGACATTTAATCGCGGGAGTAGCGGTTTCATATCTATAACAAAAATCAAATAATGCAAGATGATTTACTCCCCCTAGCAACCGCGGAGCTCACCCTTAGCAACCAGGCTCGCCTCGGGCTGCGGTGTAATCAGCTTGAAAATATTTCAATTATTGTGTTGATTTTAGTGGATTTGAGAAGCGCTGTGTGGAGAGCTGGGCACATTCTCCCCGCGACCTGGAGAGGAAGATATTGATTTAAACAGGTGTCAGGGAGGGAAAGTGAAGTAAATTTAAATGCAACGGGAGGGCAGAGCAGCACCGCGCGCGGAGCAGGGCGGGGTGACATTTTGTGCGCTGCCTTGAACGAAAGTGACTCAACTGAACTAGAAATTTCACCTTGAAAATCATCTCCCATCGACACAATCAAGGCGGCCCGCCACGTCCCCCGTGGTCCCGGCGGGCAGCTAGCATGGGCTGGCGCGGCCGGAGAGGGGCCTGCGGGCGTCGGCGGCTTCTACAGACGGCGGCTCGGGGCCTGGTGCCGGCGAGGGAGAGGTGGGAAGGGCCCCGGCCGGTCACAGCCGCCCTCTCGCCTCGGTTTCCCCACTGTAAAGCAGGCAGGAGCTTCCCGAGGGCCCTGCAGCCAGGCTGCCTTCCCCAGGACCTGCCACCAGGGTCTCAGACTCTCCAGGCCGCCCGGTCCCTCCCTGACCCCAAGACGCAGCCCTGTGCTCCAGCCACAGCACTGCGCCTGCCCTGCCCTGCCAGGCATCTCCCCAGTGAGAGCTCCTCCCTGTCACCCCCAAACTGGGCTGCTCCTGGCCCCCGGGCACCCCAACACCCATGCCCTCTTTGCTGCCTGGAGGAGCGCGCGAGAAGGCAGCAAGGTGGCGAGGAGGAGAGCCCACGCTGACCGCCCTCTGCTGGGGCCCCACCGGCCCCCCCCTGAAGCCCAGCTCTCCTCCTGAGAATCAGGGGCTCCCAGAAGGAAGGCCCTTCTCACCAGGGTCACCAGGGAACCAGCACGCTCCCCTGTGCCTGCTCCAGTGACACCCCAAGCCACACCAGGAGCCCCCTGGGGTCACCCACAGCCTCCTCCGGGTAGATGGGAACCCCCCGAAGCCCTGCGCTGGGCTTGGGGCCCACCACTCCACTCACCCCACTAGTTTAGGCGCCCCACCCCCTTCCTGGGCCCTCTCCGGGCAGGGGTGGGAGGGAGGGGGCACCAGCCTCCTGGGCTGGACCCTGGCCAGCTGGAGCCCAGCCAGCTCGGGGGCCTGCGCTTGGGGGCGCCCTTCGGTGGCTCTGGGGAGCCTCCGTGCAGGACCCAGGTGATCCGGAGCCTCCCAGAGCCTGAGAGCCAGGATCCAGAGGTGGCGAATGAGCCAGAAGGGACAGGGCTGGGTGCCCGGCTACACCAGAGCCTCAACCGTGGGGAGAAACCACCCTCTGGAACCCCAGGAGCCCCAGTCTTGAGCTAGTCCTGAAAAGCGCCCCAGTCGGCTCTCCCTCACACAGGGACGCAGCGAGCACTCGCCGGGGCCTCAGGGAGAGGGAATACACCGTGTGTGCCCCAGGAGGCCACAGCTGGGAGCCCCTGGGCCCGTCTCCCCTCATTCTCGGCTCCGGCCAGAGCCCCCAGGGGCCCCAGGCCACGTATCAACCCTGCTGTAAGTCCTCTAACAGCTTCCCACCACCCGGGGAGGAGACCCCAGACCCCACAGAATGTGACCCCCCAGCCACACTCCCACCACCCCTTCCCGCCACCCTCAAGCCACGTGGACCTCCCGCGCGCTGTCCACCCCAGGTCCGGGCCAGCCCCAGGGCCTGGGCACGTGCAGGCCGCTCTTCCGGGAGGGTTTCTCCCAAGATCTCACAGGCTCTGTGTTCCCTGCACTTCCTGAGCCTCAGTTTCTTCATCTGTAAATGGGGGCCGTAACGCCCCCTCTGCCTCCATCTGCTGGGCTGGCAGGGCCGGGGGTGCTGGGGCCAGGGGCCTGGCGTGTCCCTGCCGGTGCCTCCCCTGGGGGGCAGAGCCTGCCGGCTTGGTCAGGACACGGGCGTGCGTGCTGCATGCACGCTCAGTTGCTCTCAGTGAGTCTGTCCACGAGATTTCCCAATAAGAATATTGGAGGGCGTTGCCATTTCCTTCTCCAGGGGATCTTCCCAACCCAGGGATTGAACCTGCGTCTCTTACGTCTCTTGCATTGCAGGTGGGTTCTTTACCGCCTGAGCTGCCTGGGAAGCCCCAGTACCTGGCAGGCTCCTCCAAACCCTCCAGCAATCCCTCAAGTCCCAGCAAAGCCTGCAAGAAAGGCCGGTGGTCCTGAGTTTCCCCACAGCACCTGCAGGCCAGCTGACCAGCCTCAGGGCCTAGGGTGCCGGAACTCAGGGAGGCCAGAGGCAGGAACGCTGTCCACGTCCTGATGCCGTGGGGCCTCAGACAAGCCCTTTCCCCAGGAAGCCTCAGCTGTGCCTCCACAGGATGGGTGCAGCCAGGTAACAGCCGTGGCCGGCAGAGGAAGTCCTAGAGCCCCCGGGCATCCTCGTGGGAGACTGCGTCACACCCGGGACCTGGAGAACGCACTGACCTCCCAAAATAACACTTGTCACTTCTCGGGAGCCAGGGTCCCCGGGTCTCACCAGCTGCCCCAGGGGTCTCCAGCCTCCGGGGATGGCACCCCACAGGTGACCCCTGAACATCAGAAAGCAGGTGATTCCACTGCACAGGTTGGATGTACTGAGGACCAGACCTGCCAAAGTCACCTCTAAACGGGGCCCAGCCCTGCCAGCCACATATGGCTGCGACGTGGTGGTCCACCAGGCTGTGGAACCACCAGCCACAGCCCCGGCCTGGACTTAATTTTGGCTCTGAAATTATACCAAAGCTCAGGTCTCTCCCCGGGCCTCCAGGCCCCTTCGGAACAGCAACACGCTACTCGAATGTGTATTTTTATTTCTTCCTCTGTTATGAGTAAAAACACGGTAACTCGTGAGACACTCCCCCGCCTGTCTGTGGGGAGCAGGAGGCCCCATCCTGAAGTGGAGGCCGGGGGGCGGCTCTGCGCGCCGTCTGGGGAGGCTCGTGGGGTCTCTGCTGAGGTTGGCCGCACATACGCCAGGCCACTTGTCCCCCGTCTGGGAACCGGGTAATTGTGCCCATCTATCTTGCTGCAGCGGAAAGTGCGAACGTTATAAAACCACTCCAGTGCTGGTGGCAGCCTGCGGAGGAGTCGGGGCAGCAGGCATGAGGGGCATGGTCCCCGGGAGTGCAGGGGGGCAGCAGGGAGACGCCAGTGGGGAGGCACCCAAGCAGGACGGTCTCAGCGCCTCCCTGCCCCGGAGCCCTCCTGGTGGAAATGAACGTCGTCACAGCGGGGCCGGCTGATGCGACCGTGACAGCGGCAGGCACGTGCTCGTCAGACAGATCTGTGCTTAACGACGTCCACAGACGCTCGCTCACAGGAACAATTTCTTTGTTGAGACCGGAGCTTGCAGACTGAGCCTACAGGTTGGATCTGGACGACAGATGTTTGGTCTGTGTGTTTGTTTGTTTTTAATTTTTGAAATAGTTGCCAACATTTGGACATCAGGAGACGTCGTAAGCTAACCTAGACGTCCGGCTTCTCTTGAAAGCCCGAACCTCTGGCAACAGTGAGCCTTGGCTTGGCAACACCACCGCCCCCACTGGAGCCCTGTCCAGCAGAGGTGAGGGGATCAGGGCCGGGCAGGGCCGGGCGGGCTGTCGGCTACCTGCTGCCAGCCCCCGAGGACCGGGAGGGAGTCGGGATGTCCCTGTGGCAAGTCCTGCCCCAGCCCTGACACTTAGCTGCCGGGTGACCTGGGGCGGCCCCCAGATGGAGGTGAAAGTGTTATTTGCTCAGTCGTGTCCGACTCTGCGACCCCATGGACTACACCCCTCCAGGCTGCTCTGTCCCTGGGATTTCCCAGACAAGAATACTGGAGACAGTAGCCATTCGCTCGCTTCTCCAGGGGATCCTCCTGACCCAGGGATCGAACCCAGGTCTCCTTCATTGCAGGCAGATTCCTTACCATCTGAGCCACCAGGGGAGGTGAGGGCCCCCAAGGGCAGCTTCTCACCTCAGAGCTGCTCTCAGGCCACCCCCCAGCCCCTGTGCCCCTCTGCCACCAAAAGCGGTGCCGTCCGTGGGAGTGAAGCGCAGAGTGGGGATCTGGGCCCGTCTGGTCCCTGCTGCTCCCGAGCCCTGGGCCAGCAGGTTCTTGCTCAGCACTGCTACGTGGACGGCTCCCTCCTCAGGCAGATGCACCCTCGGGGCATGCTCCTCGGCCAGCCTGATCCCCGCGGGCATGTGACCAACGGCCCCATTTTAAAGATGAGAAGACCGAGGCCCTGCAGGGCTGGAGACGGGACAGCGAGTGGCCGGCTCAGCTTGAGGCTCTGAGCCGAGAGCCGCTCCCCTGTCTGCGTCACGTCCGGGACTCTACACTGAACACACCCCCGCTCCAGGACAAAGCCGGGGTTTGGCCGGGCTGGGGAGCCCTGAGATTGGCGCTTGTAACGCAGCAGAGAGGCTGGGGACCGTAGAGGGCGGGCGGGGTTGGAGCGCAGGAAGCGGGGAAACGGGCCCGCAATCACTTTGATGTTCAGCCCATGAAACTTCTCAAATTATAAAAGAGAATCACTTTTGAGCCTTTAAGTGGCTCCGAATAAACTGACTGTCCAGAGATACAAAGAAAAACCGACACCGGCTCCCATAACAAGGCAGGAAAAATTGTCAGCACTGAGATGAATATTAAAAGCCCTATCCGTGAAAAACACCCTGGAAATATGTTTTAAAGGAGCAGTGTGAAGGAAGGCGATTATGAGGGTGATTATCTAGGGGGCTGGAGAGGCCGGGCTGCCCGCCTGCAGAAGCCCCCGCTCCAGGTGAGGGCAGACTCTGGGAAATCGGCAGGGGTGGGTGGGCATCTAGCCTCACACCTGGCGGGAGGCGCCAGCCACCTCTCGCCCGGGATGGGCCCAGCCACGTCACTGCTCAGGACAAGGGCGAACCCTCACCGGACCCTCTGCAGGGAGGAGGCGGACCAGGGTCAGCCAGCCACACCGGCTCCTGCTCCCTTGCACCAGTCCCTGGGGGCAGAGCGGATGGGGAAGCCCAGGCCTGGACCCCATGCCTGGACCCCCAGGGGGGGTGGGCTCTCCCAGACGCCCCCGCCAGCACCCACCTCCTCTTGCGCTGGCCCCTGATGGTGGGGCCTCCCACTGCAGCCCACCCACGCCTGGCCTGGCCTCCGGCAGGACTGGCCACGAGCTGTGCACGGTCACCTCCCTCTAGACACCCCCACCCAGCACCGGGCAGCCGCGGAGGACAGGGCAGCAGGAGGGGCACACACGGTGCCCCCACGTCAAGCACCTGAGAAAGACGTGGGTCCCCGCTTTAAGGCGCATTGTCAGTTGTGCCGGTGGGAGTCTGATGGCCCCAAAACCAGCCTGCTGACGGGGGTCCTCCAGGGTGTCCCCAGGGGGCGCTCAGGAGCGCTGGACCCACAGCCAGGCAGCCGCGGGCGGAGCCCCCTCGGGCCCCCACACCACACCCGGGCTCACAGGCCCGCCTCCCTGGAACCCCTAAGGGGGTCTGGGAAGGGCGAGAGGACTACTACCTCCCTTTGCAGAGGGCCTGCACCCCCAGCTCCCCGGGGTTAGGGGTGGGGCCCAGCCCCTCTCCAGGACCCTCCCACCTGCCCTGGCCACGCGGGCAGTCACACACCACAGGTGAGCCTGTGAACGGCTCTCCCACAGCTTAGACCCCAGAGGGGAGGCCAAGGAGGTTTCTAGAGGTGAAGTCATTGCCCGGTGGGAGCCGGGAGCCCTGGCTGGGTCTGGGCCCAGCTTCTTCCAGCCCTCAGGGGCCCGGGAGGTCACGGCCAGGGGTCAAGCCCCTGCCCCCGGGCACAGACCGAGCTCCCATTGCAGGCTGCTCCTCTGGGAGTTCAGACTGACCAGGGCGAGCAGCCCTTGAGCTTGCGGAAGGCTCTGGGCCGCCGGAGTGGGGTGCGGGGGAGGGGGCAGGGTGGCAGCCTTGTTTTGCCCTCAAAGCCGCTTCCTTGTAATTAAGAGTAAACTTTGTAGCAATGTCTCTCTTGCTGTTGCCTTCCTCCACCTCCCAAATGATAAATTGTTAATGAGTACCTGTTACAATGCTAATGAAAGTGGGATCCGTATGTAAATAAAGAAAATTTAATAACTTAACAAGGTGGATTAAAATGCCCCAACCTCCTCCTCAGCAGCTAATCTGGGCCAAACAGCAGAGCTGCCATCTAAGCAGGGAGCAGCGGCTAATGCATTCACCTCGGCGCTCTTTCCAAAATATAATTAATATTTTAAAAATTTATAAAACTGAAATCAGAGGTCTTGATTGTAACAAACAAAATATCCATCTTTAATCTGCTACCCGAGGGCCAACGGTGCCCCCACCCCTCACCAGTTCCACTCTGAAAAGATAAACTAGGATCCAGCCGGGGAGCCGGCGCCGCTGGAGGCCCGAAGGGCGCTGGGCTGCCTGGTGGCACGGCAGGGGCATGCCACTCACCCCCTGGGATGGGGGTTGTGGCCTGGTCCCCTGCTGTAGGGCCGATCTGTGCCCCCCAAGCCCCCAGCCTCCAGCCCGGGGGGTGGGGTGAGGTGGGAGGCGCGTCTGCATGAATCACTGCCCTGGACTCTGGGATCTCTGGGGCTGGGGGCTCCGGCCAGAGCTGTGGCTTCCTTGTTCTGCAGAAAGGGTTCCCACGCCCCAGCGGGGCCGTCACCGCTCACACCCCCATGGCCACTAGGCAGGGGGCCACCCCTGCCCACATCAGCCACTGGCCGCCGACTGGCTGGGAGCCCTTGAGCAAGGAAGCCAACCACTCTGGGCCCTGGTTTCTCCCTCTGGAAAGTGGGCATGTTCCTGGCGCTCCCACGGGTCGGGGAGGGGCCAGTGAGTGATTCACACCCCGGCTCCCCTCCGTGAGAACTCCCCAGCCTGGCGGGAGAGCGTCCCCCAAGGGGGACCTGGCCGGCTGGGACAGGACAGAGCGACGCCCCTGGGGTTGATGGCTGGGTCTGCTGTCCTCCCAAGGAGGGCACGGGGCTGCCAGATCTGGGGCCCCTCAAAGTACCTGCCCTCGGCCCTGGTCCCCAGCTGGCGTCAGTCGTTCCCGTGTGCTTGACCGTCCGGAAACGTGGCTGCCTGCAGGCAGGGCTCCGCTCCCCACGGTCGTGGTGCGGCCTGTGGCCAGGTGGAAAAGCCTCTCGCTGTCCCGGGGCGGGGCGCGGGGTGGGTTGCCGCGGGCACGGCGTCAGACGTCCCACAGGCCTCTGCTGAGCAGGAGGGAAGGGAGAGCGAGCCCGCCGTGACCCCCTGCCCCCAGGCGACCAGCCGCCGCACAGCGTCCTTAGCACTGGGGCCCCTGGAGACCCAGGCAATGGCCCTGCCCAGACGTTCTAGCTGGAGACACAGACAACGGTGAGTCATCGGCTGGCTCTCAAGGGCACGCCGAGAAACTGGGGCAGGTAGCGGACACAGAGTGAGCAGGCCTGGGGAGGGGTGGGCAGAGGGTCAGGCCACGTGGTGTCTGACCCGAGGCCCCAGTGGGGTGAGCAGCCAGCCCAGCAGACAGGTGAGTGGGGGAAGAATGTTCCAGAAAGAACACACACAGACCTGCAGCGGGGGGAGCTGGTGTGCTGGGGGAATGCAGGCGGGGGCTGGAGGGCCCCTCAGGGGACAGGGGTGCAGGCAGGGCTGGGCATGGGGCTGACCCTGGGGCTGGGGGTGGCCCAGCCGCCCACCGCCTCTGTCTCACTCGAGGACCCTCCTTCAGGGCGGACCCTGCTGCGTGCACGGGAGCCAGGGCCTGGACGGTTCGGTGTGAACCGCAGCCCCTGCCCACCCGCTCGCCTCGGATCTGCCAGCGATTTAATGCATCACCGTGCCACCGGACGGCCAGCCATTTTTCATGGCTTGACCTCACTTTTAATTAGAGACTAAATTATTCATGCCGTTTGATGGGAGACGGGGCTGGGGAGGTGCCTGGGCCCCGGGCCGGCTCAGCCAGGCTGAAACCGATCCTTCCAATCAAACATAAGTGGCCGGGAGGAAAACCGCTTGCCCGCATGGCTTCCGCACACGCTGCATCCATCACGCGCCCGCCTGCTGCCACCAGGTCAAAGACGGGCAAGGAGGCCAGCTCACCAGGGCCAACCGCACTCTCCTGCACCCCGACCTGCCCCTCTCTGGAGGCGTCCGGGTACAGCCACCCAGCAGGCTCCAAGTGGGCTCGTATCTCTGTCCCAGCCTTCAGCCAAGCTTCCCGAGGGTCCCACCTGGGCGAGGTGAGGAGGCCCCCCGCCCAGGAAGCCCAGGTCTTTGGCCAGAGAAGGTGCATGAGGGTTAAAGTTCACTGGGGCCTACACCCAGCGCTCTTCCTGCCTTAACCCCCCTCCTCCCTGCCCGATGCAGCAAACGTTTCTTGGGAACAAGGCCCAGGCCGGGTGACGCCAGGAGGGGCTCTCAAGCTGGAGCCTGCAGAGGGCACGGTGGGTGCATCCAGGTGGCGTCCAGGTGAGGCCGGGGTTCCCGGCACACACCCTGCCCCTTCCCTTCCGCCCAGGGCAGTGTCTTGCCCCCTGGCGGGTCCCAGACCTGAGAGGCGGGGTCTGGGGCCGGGGCCACCGGGACTGGCCCGGGCTGGTCCAGCACAGTCTGGGGTCCAAGAGCCCCAGGGGTGGGGAGAGGGGTCTTCCCCAGCATGGGGCAGTGGACCGGAGCTGTGCCTCCACACGCAGGAAAGACAAGCTGGGGACCCTGAGGCTCCGATCAGGGCAGGACTTAACTCCAACCCCTGACCCGTGAGAGGCAGTGGTGAAGCCAGGAGGGGAGGGAGTTCCTTCCATGACGAGCCCCATGGTTGGCACGTGAGCCGAGCCCTCACACATGTCTCTCCACCGCCCCCGATATGCAGGCACCCCGTCACAGGCTGCCTGGGACCCCACAGCAACCCCCAGCCTCCACGGCCCCATGCCCATGGCTGTGACTCCAGGGCCCCAGTGTCTGACCCAGGCAGGCTCAGGCAAGCCCCGTACCTGCAGACTCCAGGCCTGGAGCCTCAGGGCTCGCTGTGGATGGGGTTGGGGACCCCGAGCTAACTCTTGGGGCTGGGAGAGGGACAGGCCACGAAGGACTCAGGACTGGGCAGCCGGGTGGTGGCCAGGGTGCAGCGGAGAGCTTGTGGCAGGTGGGGGGTGGGGCAGGGGGTGAGAGAGAGAAGCCCAGAACGGTAGCACGCATGCTGTCACTCAGTCGCGTCTGACTCTTTGCGGCTCTATGGACAGTAGCCCGCCAGGCTCCTCTGCCCACGGGATTCTCCAGCAAGAACTCTAGAGTGGGTTGCAGTGCCCTCCTCCAGGGAATCTTCCCAACCCAGGGATCGAGCCTGTGTCTCTCAGGCTGGCAGCACTTGCGGGTTTTCTGTGGCCAAGGCAGGCAGAGCCGGGAAGTCCCTGCAGAGGACGCTGCCGAGTGGCCTGTGGCTCCGGGAGTTGGGTCCTCGGGCTCCTCTGCCCAGAACAGGAGGCACGGGTCCAGGGTCCCTGCGAGGGCTCAGCCTCACCAGAGCCAGAGTGGGGGGTACTCCTCGGGGGCGCGGGTGGACAGGAGGGCCTGCGGGGTCCCCGGCAGCCCGGCCGAGAGGCAGGGGCTGGGGGCCGGCCTCTCCCCCTTTCTCTCTGCCACCCTGGCCCGTCCCCGTCCAAGGGTCCCGGGGCTGGCGGCTCTCAGGGAGCTGAGTCGCCCTGAGTCAGAGGTAAGATGGAGGGGGCTGGGGCCTGGCCCAGAGACCCCCCCGCCCTGCAGCCTGGTGTGGCCCCGCCTGCCCCCCATGGCCTGTGAAGGGCCCTCGGCACCCGGCTGTCAGCCCCCAGGAAAGACAGAGCGGGGAGGTCCAGCCGCAGAGTCAGGGGCCCCTGCCCTCACCCCCCCGCCAGCTGTGTGTCCGCCGCAAGGGTCTGAACCTCCCTGAGTCTCTACTTCCTCCCCTACTGGGCTCTGGGAGCTGGGACAGGGGGCCTGGAAAGGGCTTGTAAACGTGCTGGCGTCCCTGAAGGTGGGTTCGCTGTCGCCCCCGGACTCGGGACAGACACCCAGACAAGATCTTCACCCCGGAACGGGAAGGGCAGGCGGCTGCCGGAGGACCAGCCCCGGGTGGGATGGCGGCGCTCGGGGCTCTGGGTGCTGGGAGGACAGGGCAGAAAGACTGGGCGAGCAGAGGCCCCGGCTGGGGGAGGCGCCCATCTACCCTGCCCCCCGGCCAGCCCTTTGTCACTGGGTCCTGGGGTGCCAGGGGTGCGGGGTGGAGGAAGGCGTCCCCCAGCAACCCCAGGCTGATCTGAAGGGGAATGAGCCCATCTGTGGATGGGAGGTCTAGGTAGGGGGCGGGGAGTGTTTGCTCAGAGGGTGGGCCTATCCCCCGTTAGGGCAGGGCTTCCTTATACAGCAGGAGCCCAATTTGTGCACACGGAGCACCTAGGAGCTTGCCCCTCCTGCTGCAGACTTCAGAAAAAAAAAAACACAACGAGATTGTTCTGAAGTGCCGTCCCCGCCGCGTCATCCAGTTAAATGACAGATGTTTCGCTGGGTAAAGTGGCTCAACGCCTGTGCAGTAACTTTGTCTCAAGTGGTTCCAGCAGAGGAGGGTGGGGGGGACTCAGGAGGGCCCGTTGGCCCCTGGGCGACTCAGACGCAGCCGGGGGCTGAGGGCCAGACAGGGAGAGACCCCGGAACGTTCACACGGCAGTGGGCACGGCCTACCGTGTGGCAGGCGCCAGGCGAGCTCAGATGCAGTCGCAGGCGCTGAGGATGCCGGTAGGCGCTCAGGACGTGCGGGAAGGGGCCTGAGCCGGGGCAGTCTGGGATCCAGCAGACAGACCCGCACAAGTGGATGCCCTTCCTCGGACCTGTGTCCTCACCCATCAGACGGGCTCATCCGGCAACTTCAGGTGTGGAACGCCAGCCATGCCTGCCTGATGCAGAGCTGGCCTGAGCCCCGAGACAGGTGCGTCTGTAGAGGCAGGAACTGGCAACAAACAGCGGTCCTGCCTGAGGGAATCAGGAGGGCTTCCCAGAGGAGAGGGCAGGGGCACAGGGCCTTGGTGGATGAGTAGGAGTTTGCCATGCAGGCAGGAAAAAGGGGGAGAGCTCTTTAGGCAGCAAATGTGGCCAGGAGCTTGTGGGATGGGGGTGCAGACAGGGCTCTGGAGCGTGGTTTGTAAAGGGGCCTTGAGTGCCTGGTCCTTATTCTGTGGTGACCAGGAACCCACAGTTGAGTTTTAGAGAAAGGATTTTAAACCAGATCAGAGCCGCAGCTCAGAAAGTTAAGGGTGGGTATTTTTCTGTTTTATTGTTCCATATTTCACTTTCCAGGCTTCTTATAATGCACATAGATTCGTTTGCTTATCAGGAAAAGAAAAGACAAATGTGAGAAAATCCTGGAGAGGAATGAAGGTAGGAACTAGCCTCTGTTGAGCGACCTCCAATCTCGAACCCTGAGCCGGCTAACCCGCCACCCATGCGAGGGACTGAGGGGCCACCTGCCTGCTGCCTGCCAGCCTCCCTGCTGGCCCTGGAGGAGGTGTGCTCTGCACCAGCCTGGCCAAGCCCCCTGATGCTGGCACGCGGCAGGGCACTCTCCCTCGGAACATCAAGCAGCAACAGTTCCCGGGTGGGAGTTCACTTTTGGGGGACGCCTGCCAGCCAGTTGACTTGGAGCCTCAAGATGTGGGCTTTGGGCCCTATTCAACGCCCAACGCGCCTCCCGGTCTCAGTGTCCCCTTCTTGAAATGGAGAATGCTGGCCTCAGTGACCTGGAAGACCCCTGCCAGTCCCGTGTGAAATCCTGTGATGCTAAGGAAGGCGGCCTAACAGGGAGATACCTCTGCTTGCCCCAGGAAGTCACACCGGGTGGCTTTTAGATCCCAGGGATCAGCCTTTCTGTCCCCTTCGAAGTATTTATCAAGCTCGTGTTTGTGGAAGGCTGACCGCGGGCCAGGAGTCATCCACGCACATCTCAGCACTGTCTCACTTAATGTTCCACAGACCTACAGGGCCCTTGTATCCTCTCCACTTTACAGATGTGGGAACCCAGACACAGGGAGGTTAAGCTATCTGCCTGAGGTCACACAGCCTCAGACAGCATGCTGCTGCCCGCTCTCCAGCCCAGGGCTCCCGGGAAGCTGCAAGATGCTCCTTTAAGATTTACAGGGGGCGGGGAGGGGGTCTCAGTGTCAGGAACTGGGGCAGCCAATCCTAACACGCTGGCCAGAAGACCTCCCAGAATCTCATGAGTCCACCAAGGCCTCCCGCAAAACTCCATGGACACCCAAAACCTAATGATATTTATAGAAATCCTTTCCAAAGCAGCTGTTCAAATAAGGCGCCTCGTTAGTCAAGAAGCTGGCGTGGTCGAGCAACACACAACGGCTGGGCTCTTTCTCCTTCTTGCTCAGATCGGGATCTTATTTTTCAAAGCAGACTGGCAGTTCCAGTCCTTGATGGGGAGCCCCGCCCCACCCCGCCCCTCCATCTAATAATGCCCTTTATCAAGAGCCCAGTAGTTTAAAGTGTCATTAAATGTCTTTTTTTTTTGGATTATAATTTTTACTCTTGATTATATGATGACTATATAATCAAATATTCATTGGATAATGATGATTAAAATATATAATCCCCCAAAAGATGTTTAGAACAATTTAGGCTACCATTGACTTAATTAAGGGAGGCAGGGATTAGTGGTGGAATGAAGGGGTAATTTTTCCAGAACTCATTTCCTGGTTCTTGTGGCTCTGAAACCAGAGGGAGAAGGGGATGGAGGGGGAGGCAGAAGACAAGGGTGCAGGGCTCGCTTCCCCCTGGAGGACCTCAGGCCTCAGGGGCGCAGAGTTGCGCTGGCAGGGGCGGGTCAGGCTGGGCGCAGCCACGGAAGGCGGGCTCGGGGCATGAGAGCCGGTGGGCATGTCTCCTGGACGGTGCTTGTTAAACCCCGACTGCCTCCCAGCCCCGGGCAGGAAGCCGCTGGCCTGGGCCCACTCCCCATCCTCCCGCTGGCAGTCTGCTTGGACCCAGGCCTTCCCAGTAGGGCGGCGCCTTGCCTGTTGGGAAAGACAAGCGGGCAGCTTGAGCAGGCTTTCCTGCTCTGGTGTCTTCCTGAAGCAGAGGGGATACAGGCTGGTTCCAGGGGACAGGCTCGCTAGCCTTGACCCCACCCTGCGGGACAGGCCACTGTCCCTGTCTCCTCAGATGGGGACACACAAACAGAAAGCCAAGGGACCCACTTGGAATCACAGGGCTGGGCGAGGCTGCTGGCTGCCCCAGCGTGAGGCTGCCCCCTGAAAGTCCGAGAAATCACGGGTGAGGTTCAGAGCGCACCCCTTCCCTCCCGCCCCCTCCAGCCTGAGCCCTAGGCCCACCTAACAGTGAGATAAGTAGACATCTGCCCGAGAATTAAGTGCGGCTCCTTGACAGGCGACAGAAATCCACCCGCCAACAGATACCGATGCCCAGGATGCTCCGGGGCGGGGAGAGAGGCAGAATCGGGGCCAAACTCCATAATCCACACTTACATAAATCTGCAGCTAAACACCGGGAGCGGCCCCCCGCCTCTCACATCAGCCTCCCTCTGCAGAAACCACGGCAAGACCTCGCCAAGGCGTCCCTGCTGCCCTGAGCAACAGAGGCATCTCCTGGATGCAGAAGTCTGTGGGCCTCCTGGTTCAGCCCAGAGTCCAGCTCAGAGCCCCCAAGCTCCTTCCCAGTAAACATGGGCAGAAGGACTTCAAGACGGGGGCACCAGAGACCCCTCCTCTGTCCTGGCTGTTTGGTCCCAGGGAATGCTAAGAGCTGCCCCGGCCTCAGTATCTGGGGGGAAGAGATGTGTCCCCAAACCTTGGAGAGGCCCAAGGGTGCACCTTTCTCAGGGAGGGCACTGAGCCGGCGGGAGCCAGGGTGGGGGGATGTCAGGATTCCTGCCGTGACGTCACCCAGGGCCCAGGGGGGACGCCCGGCGACAGCTGCGGGCGGTGGGGGCCCCCCGCACTACGAGGTGTACTAGCCCGCTAGGGCTGCCGTGACAACAGCCTAGGCTGCCTGGGGCCCAAGCAGCAGAACTGAGCTGCCTTTCAGTTCTCACGGCCAGAAGCCGGAGATCAGAGTACCAGCAGGGCTGGTTCCTCCCAAGGCCTCTGCCCTTGGCCTGCGTGTGTCCTGATTGCCTCTTCTCACAAGGACTTCACTCCTGTCCGCGGAGGACCCACCCACTGACCCCATCTTAGCCTACTCGCCTCTTTAAAGACCCCATCTCCAAATACAGTCACCTTCTGAGGGCCTGGGGTTTAGGGTTTCAATATGTGAGGTTTCCAGGGACAATTCAGACCGTAATGGATGCTTTCACCCTAAATCCTCCCCACCCCAGGAGGAACCCGAGAGGATAAGCTGCCCCAGGCAGGCCAGGGTCCTCTCATCGGCTCATCCCCCATCTCTCGGCTTGCAGCGGAGACACCTGGTAGCCAGCGACTCACATCCTGGAGTCCAGCTCAGAGGGATGCTACGCTGGGCGGTGGAAAACTAGACCCGAGCCCCCTCCAGCTTTCAGGGGAACTCAGCCCCGAGGGGCTCTGACGAGGTTGGGGAGCAGAGGAGGGGACACCCAGGTGATCAGTGGGGATCCCAGGTTGCTCCCTGCAGCAGAGGGAAGTGGACCCCAGAAGAGGAAAGGCCAGTCACTGCACACTGGCTCCCGCCGCCGCGGCCCCACCGCCCCTGGGCCGCTGCTGGGAAAGCACCAAGCCCCACCGAGCTCCTCTAAGCTCCAAGTCGCCCCGGCTCCTGTGCACGGCAACCCGAGTAGCCGCCCCTGCCAGCCCACTGAGTCACCATGAGGACCCCCAGGGTCTCGCATGGGGAGCAGGCAGGTCACTGGGCAGGATCTCGCTCCTGGGACGGCCAAGGATGAGCTCTGAGGAGGGCACAGCCGTGCACCCTGGGCTGGGCATGCAGGCCACGGCTCTGAGTGGCCCTGCCGACGTCCACCTCCCACAGTGTCCCTGGCAGGACCCGACCTGAGCCGGACCGTCCAGCCCGAGGCTCCAGCCTAGCCCACCTCTGTTCCTGCAGTTGGCCCAGTGAGTGGTAAGGGGGTCTGAGCCACCAGCCTGCCTCCCACACCGGGGCTCCAAGAGGCCAGGGCCGCATGCATGGAAGGTGTTTTCTTACTTCCTGTGTTCCTGACGCTCTGGCATCTGGGGCCCGACTGGGAAACATTGCCCCTCCCCGGTGCCTGCCCCGTCCCCGGTCCAGCGCACTCTGCCTGCCTCCTGTTTCTAGGGATCAGCATGCAAATGTTTTCTCTCAGGACTGTCCTTGCTGTGTCCCAGTGTCCAGCATTCCTAGCTGCATCCTGGGAATATATTAAACCTCCTCTATGAGGAGTTCTCAGCATCTCCTGGAGTCTGAAGGTGGTTGGGCTGTGGGCCTTTGGGCACATGAGCCTGGGTGGATGGGATGGAACTGATCTGGGAATTCAGAGGTGAAGGAATTTCCACCCCTGAAGTGCTAAGTCCACGACAGGTTAGCCTCCGCAAAGCTGGCGAAGACATTCTCGCAGACAGAACAGCTTTGATAGCTGGAATTGACTGTCTGTGACACGGACTCGCTAGAAAAAAATCCAAAAGCAGCCAAGCCCTTCCCCTGCCACGCCCCTCCCGGGACACGCCCCTCCCGGGATTCGCACCGCGGGCCTGAGACAGGAGGTTGGCGGTGAGGGCCGCTCACTCTGGCCGCGGGCTTCCCGCCCAAGGCTCAGATGCCAACCCCAGTTATACTGTGGTGCCCTCTCTCCGTCCCCCGCCCCCGCAAGTTCCAGTTCATGCCCTGCTCCCTGGAAGCCCAGTTGTCCTGGTGAACCTTCAAGGGCCCATAAGGACCCCTTAGCTCTGGTCCCGCTCTTCCAAGGCTTCCTTTGACCCCTCTACTGTCCTTGGGGCGTGGAGGGGGAGGAAGCGGAGAGGGGAGACCGACCAGGTCCCCCTCCAGTGTCCTGCCCGGCCTCAGTCCTGCCCAGGTTCGTGGGTCTCAGTGACAGTGGGAACTTGAGTCCCAGCTGGTGTCCCCGCCAGGCCCAGCAACAGCCCTCCACCACCATCAGCACCCAGAGAGCAAAGGCCAGGGTCAAGGCAGAGTCCTCGGGGTGGGGGCTGCCTTCCATCTTGGACCCACCTTCCTGCCCCAGTGAAGGGGCTGCTCTGTGCTTTTCTCAGGTCAGAAGGACCCCCAAGAGTGCTTGACTAAGGCTGGGGCCTGAGAGGGAGGCTGGAAAGGGCCAGGGCAGGGTGTGAGAGGGAGGGAGGGAGGAAAGGAGGCAGGAGCCCGGGAGAGGAGCGGCCAGGGAACGGGTCTGGACGGAGAAGTGCCTGCCCCGGTCCCGCCCAGGAGACCCAGCAGCCCACCCTCCGAGACCCCGCCCTGCGCGGCCCGCTCCTGAGCAGGTCCGGCCTGCGCGCCCCTCTCACACCCCCACCTGGGCGGCGGCCCTTGGGTCCAGGTAAGCAGAACCGGAGGAGGCAGGCTGGGGAGAGACAGGCCTCTCTGTTCGCCCGCAGCGCTTCCCCACGCAGGCCCGGCGGCCTAGGTGCCTGCGGTGACGCTGTCTTTGAGGTGCGGGCCCCCAGGAAAGGGACCCGTGCTTGGGGGCCGCTCCCTTCCGGCGGGGAGGAAGCCGCGCCAGGGCCTGGGCTGCGGGCCCCGCAGTGGAGACCGGCCCGAGCGCGTGCTGAAGGGCGGCGTCCTGCCTACTCCTCGGCCAGTCTCGGAGGTTCTAGTCCGCTCGAGTCCGCCATCGGTCGGCCTCCCAGACCCGGGCGGCAGCCCCGCCCGTCTCAGGCCACGGGCCCGTCCCCGCGCCCCCGGCTGCGCCTCGAATTGCCCTTAGAAGTCGCCTTCCCTTTCCTCTCCTTAAAGCGAAGACGGCGGGGACACCTGCCCACAGCCGGCGTGGCCCAGGTGCTGGGCACAGCCCCGGGCAGGGGAGCAGCCCGGCGCCGTCCACCGCGCCGGGGCGCCGAGTGGACCGAGGCAGCCGTCCCGCCCGCTCAGCGCCCGCGCCGGGGCCTGGATGCGGGGAGGCGAGGCTGGGGGCGCGGCGAGGGGCAGGTTCGGAGGAAGCGCACCCAGGGCTCTTGGGGAAAGTTCCCGAACCCGGCAGGCGGAGACTATTTCCCCGTCGTCCCCTCCTGGGGACGCGGCCAGCGGGAGAGGAAGCCTCCGGGCGCTGGAGGAGGGGGAGGGAAGGCGGCTCTGAAAACCCTGCCAGCGCGGCCGCACTCGGCGAGGCCCGTGTTGTAGTTACACTTTTTTAATTAAGTGAATAATTAAAAAGAAGTTGATTATCAATTAGCTAATTAAATAATCCATTTTACTTTCACAGTCCTGCTTTCTTCCTGTTTTTCCTTCCTTACTTTTTTCTTTTCTCTCCCCCCCCCCTTTTTCTTTTCTCTTTTTTTTCTTTTTTGGTTAATCACTGTGGCCGCGGTAATGAGCCGCCTCAGGTTGCCAGGCAACCGGCTCCCAGTTAAACAGTCACAGCTGCCTCCTGTCCGCGCCCTGACGGCTGCGCGGGGGCGGGGACCCCTTCCGTGCGGCGACCAGGCAGACCCCCCCGCCGCGGGGACGCCCGGGCAGCGCTGTGCGCGCGGCCCCGGGACGGGGGTCCCGCACATCCCCGCCATGGCCGCCCGCTGCCCCTGGCGCCCAGCGGGCGCCCCTTCCCCGGCACCCAGCCCACTCCGGTCTCGGGGCTCGCAGCCTGGCGCGCATCTCCGCGCTGCGGGCCTCAGTTTCCCGGCCGCCCGCAGCCGCGAGGACCCGCTCGGGGTTCAGGCTCGGGCCTGGGCGCCGCAGGGAGGCCGCCGATTCCCAGGGCTGCACACCGCCCCCTCCCCCCCAGCCCCGCGCCGGCATCGCACGGGACGCAAAGGGCTTCCTGGGGAACCGGCTTGGAAAGGTCGGGCTGGAGCCCAAGAGAAGCAGGGCTGCTCTCCCTCCGCGACCGTCGCATCCGAGGCCGGGGCGATTTGAGGGGGCGATTCCGCTTGGCCACCGCTGTCTCCAGATCCCAGGCAGGTCCCATCCTCTCTAAAGTCGCCCCAGGCTCGTGGAGCCGACCCCCATGAATGCACACCTCTGGCCCGCACACAGTCCCGGGTGGGCTCCCAAGGACGCCCCCTTGGCCCCGCCCGCCGTCTGGAGACCCGCTGCCCACCCCTGTCCCCGGCCTGCCCAGGGGTCTCCCCGTGTCCACTCGCTGTCCAGCGGTCGCGCAGCTCCTCGCTGGCCTCTGCCCCCACCCCCAGCCCGTCTCCTGCTGTCGTGTGTGTCTGCGTTTCTGTGATTCTCCGGGGTTACTCTTTTGTTGCCAATTGTTTCTATGCCCGGAGGCCACGCTGTAAATGAGATGTTACAGCTGCACCGAGCTAAGTAAACACTTTATAAATGAATAAATAAGTGAATAAATAACGAAAGAGTCATCTCCGGAACCAGACCCGCCGTCAGGGCTCCGGCCCAGGGTCTGTGTCCCTCTAGTGTCCAGGAGGTTTAAGAGGTGGGTTGGGAGCAGGTGTGTCCCCCTCCCCGGTCAGGCCCCCCTCAGTCAAGCGTCCCTCCTCAGCCCCCCTTTCCTCTGTCTCCCAAATTTTCCTCCTGGCTTCTCCAGATTTTTTTCCCAGGTGTTGCCTGGGGTTCATTGCTTCCACCCACCGATTTTCAAACAAAAACCGATTGTCGCTGGAGCTCTCCGCCCTGGCTTTGCTGCTGAGGGCATCTTCTCAGATGGCGGATGGCACTGGGCTCTGGGTGGTGAGGAAGGTCCAGGCACTGTCCAGCCACTGTGGTCAGTTCCCTGAAGCGCTCTCCCAGGACAGGCCGGAGGCCTGTGACAGACGGTCAGGAAGGAGAGACCTCAGATCTGGAGCCGCCAGAGCCCCCCACCCCTAGCCCGGTGATGAGCTCCTGAGCTGGAGGCAGGCCTCCACAGTGCAGCCCGAAACTCAACTCGGAGAGAGGCTGAACTTCGCAATTATCATGGATAACAAGAACAAATGGGAAAGCACTCATTGAGTAACTGATATCAATTATGAAACCCGGCTTTAGAGTCTGGAATGAATGATGGGGGAATTGGCCTGAGAGAAGGGAGCAGACTTGTTATTATTTACGCCAGATTAAGAAAGGATCCAATTTGCTGGCCATCTCCCTCCCCGTGGGAATTGGCATCAATTTTATTATTGTTCCTCCGATTTTAATATTCTCTAAATGAATTACTATTGAGCGAGGTAGTTAGTCAATAGTTTAATGCAATTAATTATCTTTAAATCACTTTATCTTTTTTTGTTTTTGAGAGTTTTAACTCTAGTGAGTAGTTGTTCACAGGAAACTCCAGCAAGAGTGGGGTTTGCATGGGGTGGGACCCAAGTGGAGACCCTGGAGAGGGGTTTTCCTGGCTCAGAAGCTGGGAGGTCTTGGATCCAAATCCACAGAAATCTAAATCCAAGTGCAGGTCCCTCATGGAGACCCTCCCCTGCCACTCAATGCCTTTGGAAGGCCCAGCAGGTCCACAAGGCTGGCTGGACACGAGGTGGAGCCTGGACTCCTCTCCCACAGCCCTTGTGTTTTGTTTTTAGTTTAAGTGGATCAGGGGGAAATGCATCATACGGGCCACTTTCACTAGTGGGTCTTTCCTGGACTCTGCCTGGTCCTGCCCTGGGGAGGTGAAGCCAGCTCCTGAGTGTAGCCATCACACGGCCCCCCCCCCCCCCCCGCCCCAAGGGACAGCCACCCGGGGAAGACAGAAGGCGGTAGGCGGGAGCAGTGGGGACGTTCCTAGAGCTCAGCCTCTGTCTGGCTCACGGCCTGGGGAAGGCCTCACCTCTCCCCACCCGCGCCCCCAGATGAGTGTGGGGCACTTGGGTCACCATCACCCCCTGAGGGCGGCTCCGGAACTCAGGCCTGGGCCTCCTCTTACTGGCTGGAGGCAAGAGAGGGCAGCCGTCTAAGCGACAGCTGAGGGCCGGGAATTGTCCAGAGGAAGCCCTCTTGCAGTCTTCCCCAGCCCTGACCACAGCACAGCAGAAAACAGAGCTGTCTGCTAGGAGGGGCTGAGCACTCATCAGGAGGAAGGAGGAGAGGAGGGGCAAAGTCTGTCTCTTGCAGGTCAGAGGGACTGCTCCATGAGATCGGGACCGACCCCGGGAGGCAGGCAGCTTACAGGTAATAGATGACCTTGTAAATAGTCACTCCCTAGACCAGGCTCCGAGTGGGTAATAAAGAATGCTAATTAACATGCAGAAGCAGCCTGGAAAACATGCTGTACATTGGATGGTGAGTCCCATCCAAAACACCTTTACCGCCGGTGGCGAGGCAGGCAGTCAAGGGGCACCATTGAGTGACCAGCACTTGGGGGCTCGCCGGACTCCAGGACAACCCCCGAGAATTTTCCTTTTCCTCCCTGGGACCCACCGCACAGTGCCCAAAAGAAACACCAGGGCTTCTCACCATTCAGTGAAAACAATTCCCCCGAAAAGGCAGAGGACAGGACCTGGTATTTCATACTGTTTTAAAAGTAATATTCCGTTTGTCGGTGCCGTGAAATAGGGCACCAGGAACGCTACATGAAATAAAAAGAGTAATTTCTCAGTGGAGAGGCTGCCTGTTTCCGATTCAGGGCTCGGATGGCAGGAACCTGGATGCTCTGGACAGACCAGGGCAGCTCGTCCTCAAGGAAGCCGGGAGGCCCAGCCCCTCCTGCCCGCACGCACATCTGGATTTGGCATCAGGGGTGCTGCGGTCTCAGGAAGTTCTCACACTTCACGACTCATTAAACTCGGGGCTTGGATTCCTCGGGAAAGGGGATGCGGCCAGGCGGGAGTTATGCTGGGGGTTGGGGTGGAGGGGAGAGCCTCAGCCCTGTTCGTCAGGCCCTGAAGGAGGGGCAGGGCTTGATCTCCCCAAGGCCTGGGAGCTCGCTGGGTGCCACCCCAGCGAGGCAGAGCTGAAAGCGCCTTGGCTGCGGTGGAGGGACTTGGGCAGGAAGGAGCCCCTGTGTCCAGCTGGGGAGAGAGGGTGGGCCCTGGGTGGAGGGGACAGAGCTGGCAGGGGGCACCTCTTGAGGGGCACTCTGGCTCCTAGAGTGGTTTTGCTTGGACCCACGGAGTGGGGGAGGGGAGGGGTGGTAGAGCCCGAGGCGTGCTGCTGGGCCCTGCTGGGCTGGGTCTCCCCCGCCCTGGGGCAGGGGCCCTCGGCCTCTCCTCCTCACACTTTCATCTGACGGTTTCCGATGCTGCCTTAATGTCTGAAGGGGATAATACTTGGGAGCTTAAAATTACAATTGCTTCTACTTAAATTTATTTGATGGCCGGAGCTTTCCCGTTATACATCCGTATATGGGTTTTCAATATCTTAAATGTTTAAAAAGGTTTTATTCTGTACTTACACTGAGTGAAATTAAAAAGAAACAGTAAAATGTTTGAAAATGAAGTGCATTATGTTTAATAAATTTAAAATGAACAAAGACTGCTATATTGCCAGCAATATCATTCCCTGCCCAGGGGCATTAATAAAGACTGGAGGTTTGGAAAAACAATATTTTCTATTAAAATTCTGCGCTGTGTTTCAATATTAAAAGGATATGTGATGAATTTCCAGTGTTACCCAGACGGGGTCAGAGATTAATTTCATTTCTTTCTGGTCAGCATTCTGTCGATAATTAATCAAAAGCAGAGTTTCTTAATGAAACACTTTTCATAAGGTGATAATTAGCAGGAAAGAGGCGGCCTGCAGACAGTCCCTCGAGCTGTCTAATAACCGGCAAGGCTCGGGGCTGGGTCCTGGGGGCCGGGGGCGGGGGCCGCGGGACGCCAGCCCCGCAGGGAAGGGGCTGAGCGGCGGGGAGTGGAGTCCGTGCTCGGCAGGCCCTGAGCTCCGAGATTTGAAGACCCGCTCAGGCCGCTAGAGGAGCCGGGAGGAGCGCGGCGGGCCGCGAGGGTCTGGCCGGGCCCACGCCGGCCCGGCCCGGCCCAGAGCAGACGCCGGGACGCTGTGTGACCCTAGGCAAGTTCCTTCCCCTCTCTGGGCCTCTGCGCTCCCGCCCATCAGAGAAGCATCCCAAACCGGAGCGCTTCTGGCTTGGACCCAGAGTCCAGCATTTGTCCCGGCCGGCCACCCTCTCCGTGGAACGCCGGGCGTGGGCCCCAGGGGAACCCGCGGCCTCGCCAGGCTCCAGCCCAGCCCCGCTCCTGCGCGCCCGCTGCCAGCGCCACGGCAAGCCCGCGGCTGCGAAGCCGGGGAGGCCGCGCGGAGGGCGGGGGAGCGAGCCGGGGAGGGCGGGAGGAGGAGGGGCGGAG
>JADEYB020000015.1:40116284-40121284 GCA_015832495.2 Alces alces
CGCACACAAAAGGAGGCATTAAGCGCGGATCTCGGGGGAGGTGAGGAGCCTAGTTCCACCCTCGGGGAGAGGAGAGGAAGGCGGGGCGGGGCAGGGGCCGGGCTGGGCACTCGGAGGTTGGAAAAAAGTGGACCGGAGAGCTTGCGTTTGACCAGCTTTATTTATCAAAAATGGTACATATATAAATATTCTTAGACATTTTTGCATTTTACGAGGCTGAGGATTCTCGTTGTGGGTTCTGTGGGGGGTGGGGCTTTTTTTTTCTTTTTTCTTTTTTTGTGCTCCCTTGAGAGGAGGAGGGTCTCAACCCCCCAGTCCTGTGTTGCTGCCTACACCCGAACTGATAACAGCGTTTTTCTTAAAAAATAATAATAATAATAATAAAAATAAAAGGAAGGAAACGGAAGAAAGAGGAAAAGAGCAGTGTTTCGAAGCCGATCACCTGATTTCGCTGTGAGTCCGAGCCTGAGCGAGCGGGCGCCGGCCGGCTGAGCGCCTCCCCGGCCCGCTGCGCCCTCAGTCCATGTCCACCTCCTCGCCATCCCGCGCGCTGGGTCCGGTCGAGGCGCCTGGCTCGGGGGCCCCGCCGACGGCTGGCTCTGCAACGGGGCTGGGAGCCGGCAAGCCAGGCCCGGGCGACGGCGCGAGCGGCGGCGGGGCCGCTGGGCAGGCGGTGCCCGCATCCGCGCAGTCCCCACCGCCGCCCTCGGCCGAGGCCTCGGCGTCCCGGAAAGGCGCCGGGGTCGGGGTCCCCGGGGAGGCGACAGCGTCGGGGCTGCGGCGCGCGAAGGCCGAGTCCGGAGCGCCGCCGGGCCCCTGGAAGGCCCCGAAGCTAGCCTGGGCAGGCGGAGCGGGCGGCACGGAGGGCGCGGGAGGCGCATCCTTGGGCGCGGGCTCAGGGCTCGCGCCGCCCTTGAGCGCGGCCTGCGGCACCAGGAAGCCGAGCGGCTGCGTGATGGGATAGAGCAGAAAGTGGCCCTTGCCGATGAGGGTCCTCGGCGCGCATGGCAGCCCGGGTGCGAAGTCCAGCCCTGCGGCAGCCGCGTTGGCTGGGGGCGCTTTCCGGCGCGGCGGCGAGTCGGACAGCAGGCTCTCCACGCTGAAAGGGCTGGCCTTGGGCTGGCCCGCGGCCCCGCGCTCAGCCGCCACCACCCCCGGTGCACACGGGGCCACGTCCTTGTCCACGGGGCGGCCTAGCCGCGGCTGCGGGCCAGCGCCACTTCTTTGGCTCGGAAAAAAGGCGGGGTCGCAGGTGCCGGGAGCAGGCGGCTCGCCAGGCGGTGCGGGCGCTGCACAGGCGGCGCCAGCGCTGTGCGCGCCGGGCCCCTTGGCCGCGGCGGCGGACGGCGGCGGCTCGGGCGGTTCCGGGGACAGGCCGCCGCCGCCGCTGTCGCTGTCGGAGCTGGGCGCGCTGTGCAGGGACAGGCCGCCGGGCGAGTGCAGGTGGCGGCTCTGGCTCTTGAGTAGCTTCTTCTCGTGCTTGCGCTTCTTCTTCTCCATCTTCTCCAGCTCCTTGCGCGCGATCTCCTCCGGGTCCATCGGCTCGCCACTGCACGTGGTCGGGTGGGAGTTGTGCGCGGGCCGCCCCGGGCCCTTCTTGGTGTTCTCCTTCTTCCTCCACTTGGCGCGGCGGTTTTGGAACCAGACCTAGAGCAGCCGGATAGGGGAGAGGAAGGGGGCACGGTCAGGCGGTGGGGGGCTTCGGGGCTCCCCACTCCCCACCGACAGGCCTGCACAGCCTCGGCTCCGGCCAGGGGGCGGGAGCCGAGCCACGCGGCCCAGCCGGCCCTGAGCCGGATCTCGGCATCAGGCTGCAGGTGTATCTTTTCCACCCAGAAGGAGGCCGACGGGGCCTCTCGCCGGCTTCCCGCTCCAGCTTCTCACCTCGGGGAACTGGGAGCTGCCCCTTCGTTGGGCAGGACCGGTCTGGCCCCTGACCGAGGGCGCTGGGTTCCTGGTTGGGAGGCAGAGGGCAGGGCCCCTCCTCGCTTCTCACAGCTTGGGTCCTAAGCAGCCCGACTGGCCCAGGGCTGAGCGTCTGGCCTGAGGACCAGGAGCGGTAGGGCTCAGCTGCCCTCCACACCTGTTTTCAGCTCCCTGGGGACTGAGTCAAAGCCCAGATTTGGGGGTTTCCCATGAAGGGAAATCTGGGTGCTTTTTCTCCCAGAAGGGCCTGGGGGGCTGAACTTGGGAGGGAGAGCTTCAGCAGCCTGCTTTCCCCCACCCGGTTTTTCTGAAAGCTCCAGGACAGGGCACCAACACAGCCCTCTGGAACCGGCTGTACTTGGCTGGGACCAGGGGACTGGCGGTCAGGAGACCAGGAGGCCAGCTGCCAGGCCTTGCAGAGGAGCAGCCAGGACCCACCCACACCTTCACCCTCTCTGCAGGCCTCCTCCTGGGAGCCCTGAGGGTCTGCAGGCTGGCAGCAGCCCTAGACCCTGGCTCCAGCACCAGAGAGATTGGGAGGAGCACACGACCCTCCCATAAGATCGCGGTAATTAGAATTCTTTGTTCCCGGCTGTGTAGAGACCCGCACAATAGCAGGCTGGCCTGGTCGCGGGTAGCCTTTTCAATGCCAGGGTTCTGTGTGTTAAGTGGTAACCTCCCCAGGACTGCTGCTACCCTTTCTCTCTTTTTAAATATCTTTTTCTTTGGGGTGGGGGGGGGGTGTAAATTCCGGTCTGCCTCGTTACCCAGAATTACTCATTGCCACGTTAAAGGAGGAATGAAGAAGTCTTAAGACACTTAGAACAAATTGGATAAAAGGGTTTACAAACAGAAGAGGTCAAGCAGGGAGGCCCCGGCGCAGGAGAGGACAGACACCTTTTTAAACAAAGCTATTGGGGCTAAACAGGCGCCTCCAAGCCCGGCGCCCACAGCTGCGGCCCACATCCCTCCCCACCACACCGACCTAGAAAAGATGCCTGTACTTCAGGGAAACATCTAATTATGCACGATTCATCTTGAATTTTCAACGCACCAAATCGACACTGTATTTTTAAAAAGAATACCTCCGACAGCCTCGGAAGAAAATAAAATTACAGGAAGGAAAAAAGATATAACCGATGGTGTTAAAGATTTAGACACCCTCCCCACCTCCGCCCCTCCCCCCCCCCGTGTTTTAAGTGTTGAAGTTTCCACCTCAGCTGCCCCCCTTCTGCAAAGCGATAAATATGTTTCCATGTGAATATTTCAGAGACGAAAGTAAACAAACGCGTTAGCCGCAGGCTGGGGGCCGAGTCCCCAGCCCCGGCACGGATGCGTCAAGCCTGCCTTCCCCCGGTCTCCTCCAAGTCCGAGCCGGGCCAGCTCCTCCTGGCCACCTCGCCCGCCCCAGCCTCGTGTCGCGCGGTCGCCGGACCCCATCGTCACGCAGCTCCCCGGTTCGGACGCAGCTGCCGTTCTCCGGCCCCTCCCGAGCCGCCTCGGCTCCCTCCCGGGAAGCCCGCCTCCCTCTCCGCGGGGCGCCGAGCCCCCGGCCCCCAGCTTCCAGCCGGCGAGCGCGCGGCGGACTCTGGCGGAGCCTGCGGTCTCCCACCTGGAGGTCGAGAACAAAGGCGGGCCGGGCCGCGCGGGCCGCAGGCGGGATGCCGGCTCGCAGGGCGCACGGCGGGTCTTTACCTGAACTCGAGACTCGACCAGATCCAGGCGCAGCGCCAGAGCCTCGCGCATGAACACGTCGGGGTAGTGGCTCTCATTGAACGCCTTCTCCAGCTCCTCCAGCTGCCAGCCGGTGAAGTTGGTGCGGGTGCGCCGCCGCTTGCAGCCCGGGCTCTCCTTGTCCGGGTCCCCCGAGTCTGCGGGCACGCACAGGACGCCGCGCGGCTCAGCCCCCGGCCCGGCCGGAGCGCGGCCGCCACCCGCTTCTGTCCAGGAGGGGCCGCCGAGCGGACTGGGCTGCTGCGCGCCCTGAGCCGGCGGAGGGCGGCGAGCGAGGCGGCCCCGGAGCGGCGGCCGCGGTGCCAGTCCCACGGCCGCCCGCGAGCCACTCCTTCGCCGGACGGGGTCCCCTGCCCCCTGCCGCCCCCTCCCCGCCCGCCGCGCCTACCTGACAGCTTGAAGGGCTGGCTGTCGCCGCCCACCCCGCAGGCGGCGGGCAGCAGCGGCGTGGGGTTGACCACCGAGGCGGCGGCGGCGGCGCACGAGCCGCTGAGCAGGCCGTCGATGGAGAACGGCACCGAGGCGGCGGCAGCCGCGGCGGCGGCCGACTGCAGCTGGTGGCCGGCCAGCTCGTACACGTGGTGGTGGCCCAGCGGGTAGGGGAAGCCCACCACGCCGCCCAGCGAGCCCCCGAACTGGGCATGCGGGTGCTCCAGGAGGCGGCCGTCCATCATCTCGCGCGGGAGGCCGGCGGGGCCGGCGGCGGGGCGCGGGGGCGCGGGCCGGGGCCGGGGCGGGCCAGCGGCGGGAGGCGCGGACGGCGGCGGCGGAGACAGGGACCCGGAGCCCTACACATGCTTCGCCCGCACTCCGGCGCTTTACTTTATCAACATCAAGCTCCCGGTAATTAGCCGCGGCCCGGGGAATTTGGGACCAATAAGAAGCGCTAATCGGCTCTGACGTCAGAGGCGTGCTGGGCGCACGGAGCCGTTTTCCATATCGATTGCTAATTATACCTGACATGCACCTCAATAAACAGTATCAGGAACTGTCACAACAAGACGGGGGAGGGCGGGCGGGGCGCGGCCCGGCGCGGGCCCCCGGCGCGCCCCCCACCCCCGGCCCGCCGGCCCCCGCCCCTCCGCAAATCACTAATAGATTTCCCTTTAAAACATTCACCGGCGTGTTGTGGGGATTTTTCACCAGAAATGCTGTACTCTCTGAACCTTTAAAGTGATGTTGCTCCAATTACAGAGAGACATTGAGCGGCAAATAGACTGATCCAATAATAGGAGATTCATCATCCGCTCTTTCCGAAACTGTCACATTGAATTTAAAACTACAAGGGTTTCTCATCTCCTCTCCGGCTCCAGGCGTCGGGGGAGAGGAGGAGGCGCAGG
>JADEYB020000015.1:40126284-40156770 GCA_015832495.2 Alces alces
GGCCCGAGCCCTGGGCCTGGGGTGCCCTTCCCTGAGGAAAGCAGCGATGTGAGCAGAGGGCAAAGGGTCCACCCTGATGGTGCCCCCACAGCTGTAGGGTCTCCACCCCACACCCAGTGGAGGGCACTAGAGTCCAGGGAGCAGCTAAAGGCTGAGCTGAGCCCCAACAAAACGAGGAGGTCCACTGGTCCGCTGGGCCCAGGCAGGCTGTCTGCACCCAGACGGGGCTCGGGCACGAAGACCAGGACCTCAGGCAAGAAGGCGCTGGGGGCTCGAGGACTCGGGCTGTGCCGGGCGGAGGGCTGGATCGCCAGGCAGTGGCCGGCACCCAGAAGGGAAGCCTGGAGGTGGCTGCCCCCCCGGCTCCCTGCCCACCAGGCAGCGCAGCAGCAGCGGCCCCCACCCCTCCCTGGACTCTCCCCTCGCATGGCCCAGTGGCCGCTTCCCCAGAACTCTCGTCCCTCCTCCTGCCCAGGGCTCCCGTGGCCAGGGGCCCCAGGCCAGGGCAGCCCCTCCCTCGGAGGGGAGATGGGGAAGGGTTAACACTCTTTGTTATCTCTCCTTTTAATCCTCAGATGGGCCAGCGGCTCACGTTGTTCGGATCTGGTAGAGAGAAAGCGTTAACTATTATCTGCTTCTAGCTGACCATCTGCTGTTGCAGAAAATTCAAAACCCTGGAGATCTACTTATATCCACATCGTAAACGAGAAAAGATGTTTTAATTAAGGGAAATCAGGTTAACTTAGCTCTAATTTACAAGCCGCCTGCCTAATGAATTGTCTGGGCTGCTCTCTCTTTGTAGAGAGTAAATCTGAGGATCCTTTCCCTCCGCAGTTCAGACACTAATTAACTAACCAAGAATTTTAGTAGCACACCCGCCTGTCGCCTAATAGTTTTACCTAAAGCCAGCCCGGTCATTGCTTGTACAAATTGCCAATTAAATGTGATTGATATAATGAAATTGGATTGTATTTTTCACTTACCTCCTCCCATCCCCCCTCATCCCAGCACCATCCTACCCCTGTGTCAGGGGTGGTGGGCACACGCACCCCCTCACCACCAAGTTGAACAGAACCGGCCCCCCAGCTCGAGCCATGGGGCCCCAAGCAGTGCCCACGCGGGGGCGGAGCACGTTCCTGTTAAGCCAACATTTCTATTAGTTGAAGTTAACAGGCGTAATCTTGTTTCCAGATATTTATCCACGTACCCAGGGCTGTAGTTACATGTTTGAAGTTAGGGGGGGAAAGTGAAAGATCTAAGCGGCCATTCTAAAAATACATTAACAGTTTCCAAAATCTATATCGCTGCTTAATTAAATATGTTATCCTGTTTATAGGATCTGTGGCTAATTATTTAGAGTCATTTAATCTACTCAATTTGCACGTTAATTAAACAGCATCGGGCTGCAGAGCCGGCCGCGGCCGGGCGGGAAGCAGCGCCGCCTGGCGGGCCCGGCTCGCATCCCGCGGACCGACCGGTCCTCGCGCTGGTTCCGCGAGCCGGCCCGGGGGCGCTGGCTGCAGGCCTTCAGGCAGGAAACCAGGGGTGGCCGGCGGGCTTCCCAGGACCTGCTCTGCGGCTGTTTATGGGAAGGGGATACCCCGCCCCGCCCCCCACCCCCACCCCACCCCCGTCCTCCCGTCCCCCAGTCCCTCCCTCCTGGGCGCAGGGGCGAAGGGGCGGCGCGCCCAGGCCTGGTTAACCGCAGAACGATGGAGCTGCGCCCGCCCCGCGCCCGCCGCCTAATTGTCTCCGCCGCCCGTCCCCATCTGTCCCTCTCCGCCCGTGTGTGTTTTGGCCTTTGTCTCGCCGCCCTGCTCTGACACCCTCTTTCAAAGCCCACTTCTGTCGCCCTTCACCGATCGCTTCTGCCCCATTAACCCATCGGCACGAGGGTCCCGCAACAAAGGCCCGGAGTCGGGCGGACGCGCGCGCGCGCCTGCCCATTGTCCGCCGCTGACCCCGCGGCCCCCAGCCTGGCCTGACCGGCCCGACGGGGCGGGGACGGGGCCGGCCTTGCAGATAAACAGAGGAGGCGTCCTGCCCGGGCCGAGCTCCGCCCTCAGTGATCGGGGCCCGGACCAGGACGGCCGCCTTGGCAAGGCCGGCGAGCAGCTGCCGCCGCGGGAACCGCGGGCCCGCCCGCCGGGCAGCTAATCCGCCGCAGGTCCCTTTGTCCCTCGCTGGACGTGAAGCTGGCAGAGAGCGCGGCTGGGGAGAGAGCAGGCCCGCCGCGTGTCCTGCCTGGTAAACAAAGAGGAGTGTTGCTGAGCGGGGCTGCCGTCCTCCGGTTCCCGGTTCCGGTCCTGCCGGGGAGAAGGAGAGCAAGCCCCGCCGACCTGACCCGGGAGCTCCTCCCGGTGCGGCTGCAGTGCCTGAGGCTAACCGGGACCTCCCAGCCCAACCCGGAGACAAGATGTTCTTCCCGAGCAGGGGGTTGCATCCAGGAGTTGCTGCGCAGAGCCGAGGAGCTTTCGCGGGAATCTACGGGCGGCTCCTGGGCCGTGGCTGGGCTGTGCCCAGGGTGGATCCGCAGCCGTGGTCTCTTCTGGAGACCCCTGTCTGGCCCAGGGCTCCTTTTTTGACCAGTGAGACAGGAGGAAGGTGGCTCGTGGCCCAAGGGCATCAGAAGGTCACCTTTCTCTACAGCGGGTGTTGTGCTGCCAGCAGGAGGCAGATGGGCCCAGGCAGAGCGGAGCTGCAGGAGGACACTGATGAGCAGTGTGGTCTTGGCGACCCCCATGTTTTGCACCCAGATCCTGCCTGCTTTCATTTTCTATCCCGCAAATGCCACTCCCAGGGCCTAGTGGTGGCCCTGTGCACGCTTGTCCTCAAGACATTGGCGTGTCCCCTGGAGGCATCCCATGTCGAGGCTAGGAGAAAGCAGTTCCTGTTTCTAAGTCTGTCTAGTCCACTAGTTTTTTTTAGAAAATTCATTAAACATTTAAAATAAAGGGATGGCAAAAGAAAGAAGAACGAACACGGTAGGGTTGCCCAGGGCACCCACGGCACCTCCAGCAGGAGCTTGCTGACTGGCCTGTCACTGTCCACGCCCCAGCCCCGGTGCTGGGGGACCTGAGGCCTGATTCTGGGCAGCTCTGCCGTCTCCCTGCTGACCTAATGACTGGGTAACCATGATTCCTTCCAGAGGGTCCGGTGGCTGTCAAGAGTCCAGAAAGAAGACAAGGCCCCTTGTCTCCTTCCGCCCCGTTGCCTGGAGCCCACGGCCCACTCTGGTTTTGCTCCTTCAGGGACTTTGCATCGGTGTCACGATGCAGCACAAGGCCAGGTCCTCTGTGCTTCCGGTGCAGCTCGGGATTGCGGCCCGACCTGGGTCCTCGAGTGCCCTGCACGTGACAGCTTCTGCGAGTGTTTGGGCAGAAGCAAAGGCTGACGACCGGCAGGACCGGCAGAGTCACCTCCTGGGAGCCTGCCGCCTTAGCCGGGGACCAGAGGTCCAGGAGCTGGACTCAGGCCAGCAAGGAGAGGCAAGGGTACTTCTTAAATAATAGCTTTATTGAGATGTCACTGCCACACCACCAAATGCACCCTTTTAGACTGCACCGTGCCGCATTTTCAGCTCATTCACAGAGCTGAGCAGCCATCGCCACTAATTCCAGAACACTGTCATCGCCCCCCAAAGAATCCCATACCCATTAGCAGTCACTCCCCATCTTCTGCCCCTCCCCCCTCAGCCCCTGGCAACCACTAATCCACTTTCGTCTCTATGGATTAGACAAGGATAATTTTGCAAAAAGAAATTCTACCAGTCTGGGAAGGACTGTATAAATGAGGAATGTGGGGGTCAGGCCTGAAAACTCTCTCTGTGGATCAACATGGCACTTGTCCCCACCTGGGACATCTGTTTTAAACATCAGCACTCTTTTTTTTTCCAGTTTACAGATTTTTTTTTTATTTTGTTGAAGTATAATTTACAACGTCGTGTGTTCATTTCTACCGTGCAGCAAAGTTACTGAATCACACACATATGCGTGTGTTCTTCCCCATCATCGTCTGTCACGAGATACTGAATAGCGCTCTCTGTGCTCTACAGCAGGACTTGGTTGCTAATCCATCCTGTTTCACCAGTTCGCATCTGCTAACCCCAAACTCCCCATATTTCCCTGGCAATACCCCATCCCTGGCAACCTCACGTCTGTGAGTTATAGACATGGTCTTAAGATCACTTCTGGCCCCCTCTGTTTTCTATCTGCTTCTGTGGGTGCCAGCTGGCTCCAACCTGGTGGAAACCACACCTTTCCGTCCCGTCAGCGAGATGCTAACGCCAGCGGAGCCACCTGGGCACCCAGAGTGCCATGCAGAGGCTCCTCACAGCCAGCCCTGACCCTACCCTCCCCAGCCCCGAGGCCAGTGTGATCCTCAGTGTCCATGGAGCTTCATCAACTATGATTTGGATTTCAAAGCAATTAAGAAGTTGTTCACTTCAGAAAAGGCCATTTAGTTTTCCCTGAACAACAACAAAAATTTTTTTTAATGTAACCCATTTTTAGCACCAAATCTTGTCATCATCCCATTCTTTATGAGCCCAAACTCCTAGCAATCACAGCATTGGGTTTCTAATGAGCATTTTCTTGATTTACAGCAGAAATGAGCAGTTATCTGCTAATAACCCCTGAGTCTGAAATTAAAAGGGCTGAGAAAATAAACCAAATTGCCAAGATCAACTCTCGTTAAATAAAGGCATTGTGAAAAGACACAGCACAACATTTTCATGCATCGGATCGACAACACAATAGCTCCTCATTTGAGGTTGTAATTATTTAATATCACTTAGCAGCTGCAGAGCACTCGCCCTACGAACGTTTAATGGACATTTGTTAATTAATTCTCAGCAGAGCCCATCCACCTATCCTGTACACGAGAAACTGAGGCAGGCACTGGAGGCGACAGAACGGAAGTCTGCAGGAGAGCACAGACTCAGGTGGCCTCCTCCCTCAGTCCACGGGCTCCTGACTACTCAGCCCCCCTGCCCGCCCCAGTCTGAGCTCATTTCTGCCCAGAAATTTCTGATTTACGGCAGCAGCCAGGGGGCGGGGGATGTCTAAATGGCTCTGAAGAAATTCATAAACAAAGGCAGAGTTTATGAGTCTCTGACTTGGCTAGAGAGTCAGACGTCAGTTTTATTCCACCCACCAGGAGAAAACGGAGAACTACTTGACAGCCTGAATTAACTCAAAGTTAAAGGCTGCAGACACTGTGAGTTGCAAGCTGCCGGAGTAGAAACCCAGGCAGAGAGGCCGCAGGTTCACAAGAAGGAACCACATGCCCAGTGGGGTCATGGGCACTAGCTAGGACTCAGCCCTGTCCTAGCAGATAGCAGCTGAGACAACAGAGAGACGCCCAGGTTTACAACTCAAGTCACCGTGGGCTTTCTGGTCCTGTCTTCCCACACGGCCACTGTGCTTATCCCCAGGCCCCCTGCGGGAACAAGAGGCTGCTCTCAGTGGCTCCCTGTTGTCCTCCTTAGAAGAAAGCCTTCCATCCCAGGGACACAGCGGTGGCAGGCAAAGAGAGAGCCTGGGAGACCCTGGGAAGAGGATTTTGGCCCCAGAAGCTGGTGGGGGTAGAGGCGCCCCTCCTCAGGCTCGCCCCAGGCCCTCGTTGTGCTTCCTGGCCCGGGAACGACTGGCATGGGCTCCCCTGCAGGCCACTCTGGGGGCAGGAGGAGGCCAAGTCCTGGACGCTTTACCTCGGCCAGTCTGATTCCAGGACACATGACCTATTTGATTGTTGGACCTACGGACAAGGGCAAGCGGGGGTGGGGGGTGTGGTCAGAAGCAGTCACCCCTCCTCCTCTGACCAGTCAGATGGGTCCAGGGTCTAGGCTCAGGTGTGTTCTGTGTAGCGGCTGAACCGCGCCCACTCTCAACCCGTCTTCATTACTAAAGAGCCCGCCTTTGCTTTCAAAAACACGACTGAATAAAAGCTCGGGCCTGACCGAGTTTGGGGGGGTGGGGAGTGTCCAGCTGACCCCCACCCCCCAGCTATGGGGACCTTCACATCGATTACGAAGCTTCCCCTCGAAGTCACTGAGAATGGCCTTGTGGAACCGGGGAGGCTGTGTGTGACGGGTGACGAGCGACAGGCCTTGAGACGAAGATGACCGCGACTCAACGCCTACAACTGACCAGACAGGCACTGCCCAGAGGAGGAACTGGAAGTCCAGGGGCGCCAACCGGAAGGGGCGGGGCTGCCGCCCGGAGACGCCGGAAGGCCTGGGGGCGCGCTTGACCAGGCCTGGCCTTCGGGGCTCCAGGCGGTGACCTGTCCCAGCCGCCCTGCTCTTGGACGAGGCCAGCAGGACCCAGCTTGGACCCAGCTTGCAGGTGGGGTGCAGAGCTCGTGGCCGGAGGGAGAGGGTGTGCTGGGAGTCGAGGGGTGAGGGGTGGAAGGCCAGGTCCGAAAGTGGGCTTCGGGCCTCAGAGGGGCTGAGGTAGGCCCGGGGCGCCGCCTGGCTCTGATCCGGGGCAGTCGGCAGCAGGGTCCTTCTGTAACGGGGTGACCTAGTGAACTCTCAGACTGGGAGACGCCGCCGGTTGTCTCCACCTGGAGAGGAGGCCCCTCCCCTGTGGCTCAGACAGCGGTTCCGTCTGGTCTGTGGTGGACGCGGTGAGGCGTGTCCCCCCGTTGCTCCCCAGGGGGTGGCTTTGTCTGGGGCTGCTTCTCTGGGACAGCGCGGGACTCCTGGGGGGCCGTCCTGGATGGCGGGGGCTTGTCTTCGTTCACTCTCCAGAGAAGAAGGCCCTCTGGACTCAGTAACTCCCAAATGTCAGTTACTGAAGTCTTGCTGTAGTGTATCCACACTCCACGGTGTATTTTCTGTTTCTCTTTAAATGTACTTGAAGCAGAATTGCTTTTTTTAAAAATTAATTAACTTTTTTGGCTGCACCTTGAAGCTTGCAGGATCTCAGTTCCCCAACCAGGGATTGAACCCAGGTCCTAACTGTCGGACCACCAGGGAATACCCCAGAATTGCTTTTTTAAAAAAATATTTTTATTTAACTGCCCCGGGTCTTAGTTGCGGCATGTGGGATTTTTAGTCATGGCATATGAACTCTTAGTTGCAACATGTAGAATCTAGTTCCCTCACCGGGCATTGAACCCAGGTCCCTGGCAGTAGAAGTGGTGAGCCCTAACAGCTAGACCGCGGGGGAGTTCCCCAGAATTGCTTTTTAATTCAGCCTCATCCTCGACCAAGTCTGTGAAATCCCAAGTTCAACGTGCCTGCTGCTTTCTCTCATACAGAGATGAGTGACAGTTATTAAAGACTGCTCTTTGTGTGCCCCCGTGGTCACCTTGCAGGCCCCAGGAGCCTGCTGTCCCCTGCGTGGGAAAGTCCTAGACCAGATGACCTAATGACGGATTCTGCAGAAGTGAAACCGTCCTTCCGTGGGAGGCAACAAGGGCCCTGGGACAGAGCCCGCCCAGGAGCCCAGGCAGGAGCCCTCCGCGTCCAGCCGCTGCTGCGTGAGCGATGCGGGAGGAGCCCCTGGGCCTCCCGAGCCCCACGTGCCCAGCTCCGCTGCAGAGTGAGCTGGCCGTGAGGACTGAGTGAACTTATACTGGGAGAGAGCTGGGGAAAGTGTTGTCATTGTTCTAAATGAAAGGCGGTTGCAGCTTGAACTGAGGGTTGTGTTTCTCTGGGATTCAGGGCTTCTTGAGCCTAAAAAACAGTGGAGGGGTTGATGACGCTTGAGGACCTGATACTCAGAGGGATCAGCCAGACACGGAAGGACAGACACTGCGTGACCCCACTTCTGTGAGGTCCCCAGAGGAGTCAGGGTCACGGAGACAGGGTGTAGGGGGTGGGGGCAGTGGCTGGGGGAGGGGGGCTCGGTGTTAAACGGGGACAGAGTCTCAGGGAAGATGAGAAAGTTCTGAAGATGATGGTAGTGATGGCTGCATAACAGCAAGAATATACTTAATGCTCCTGAACTGTACACTGAAAAATACTAAAATGGTAAATTTTATGCTTTGTATATTTTCCCTGCAATAGAGGGAAAAAGAGGAGAGAGGAGAGAGAATGCACTTGTGGTGGGTACGTGGGGATTCATGCTATTAAGTCTCTCCACTTTCGTTCATAGTTGAAAGTTTCCATAATTTTAAAAAGATTTCTCAGGTTTTCTCCAGGAGGGCTGGCCTCTAGGCTTGGGGTCTCAGAGCTTGTGCAGGTACGGAAGCCCGTGGAGGCTTTCTTATGGCTTTCTGTGTTCCTCTGAATGTGGTTATTTCTAAAGGAGCCCTTCTGGTTCTCTGACCCCCCACCCCGGGGATGGAGTAAAGGTGGCCCAGGAGGGGCCCAGGGATCCCATTTCAGCAACACCTCTGCTGCAGAGGAGGGCCCCACTCACCCTCCTGGGGGGCGCTGGGCGGGCCGGAGGCAGTCCTGCAGGTGAGGACGTTCCCTCAGGAGGGCTCGGTTTCTGCCCTCTGCCCCTTCGTGGGCCTTGAGGTCACGCTTTGCCTCCTCTCTCTGTGCGCTCAGCACAGCGAACACCCCTATGTTTAAACATTTAAATTCACATTAAGTTCTGGTGCTGGCATTTAGCAAAGAAAGCTGTCTCCATTAAAGCCGACTAACAAAAGGTTTTCCTCTTCCCTACAACTTTCATTTCTACTCTTCCCTCACCTTTTAAAATGTTCCACCCGAGTTGAAACATTCCCGTTTGATTTTGCACCCAGAGGCCCCTGCCCCGGAAAACGAGGCCTGTTTTTGTTTCCCTGGGGTCAGTGGTTTCCTCCATCCTTAAGTTCCGGTCACAGTGCTGGAAAGAAAAACCAGTCAGACAAACACCCTTTCCTTCCTCCTAGGAAACCACCCGGAGACTTGGCCTACCCGGCATTTAAAGCCCAGCTTTCCCTATGCTTCTGGCTGAGAGTCTGGGTTTTCCTAAAAAACTCTCCTTACCTACCTTCTCTGTGAATATATCACCACCGTCTGGATACTCGGCTGCTAAAGTTGTCACCAAGCCTCTTTGGTATTGGGTAAATGTCTCTGAATAATTCAAAATAAGCCATCAAACAAGGCACATTCATTAAACATTGGGGAACATTTCCAATACGCAGCATGAAACGAGAGCTGCACGCGGAGGGTGCCCCTCAGCGCTCCGGCTGGAGGGGCTGAGCAGAGGCTGCGTCCCGTTATTTGAGCTTTGTGGTCCCGAGTCTCTGCTGTTTTATTAATTTTTTTTATCTACAGTTCTAAACTACTATTTCATTTATTAGAACAATAGGGAAGCTTATTGAGGTGGTATTTTTATTAAAATTTCTATTAACTTTTGCTATCAGTACAGCTGTAGATTAATTAATTTTTACTACTTTTCTAAAGCAAAAAATATTAGAGCTGATCCCAAGTTACTTCAAATGTGAAACAAGCAAAATCAGAAAAAGAGCAGTTCGGCAAGAGAGATCTCGCTGGTTAAGACCAGGAAGAAGTTTACAGTCGATAGGTAGCTTGCCAGGTGGGTTATCTTCATCTGGGGGGGTTCAGGCAAAGTTCTGCTTTGTTCTGTCTGAGGTGATTCTCACAGAGAGACACACAGATCTGCTCTTTCACGTAGTGGGGGAATTGTTTTGTCTTTGGAGTGGATGCATAATTCTATGTAGTGGTCTCTTTTTTTTTTGTTTGTTTGTTTTTGGCCTTGATACTTGGCATGTAGGATCCTAGTTCCCTGACCAAGGATCAAACTCATGCGCCTTGCATTGAAAGTTTGGAGACTTAACCACCGGCCACCAGGGAAGTCCCTGAAGTGGCTTTCTCGAGGTGAAATTTATATAATATGAAATACAACATCTTAAAGCGAACATCGTTAATACCATCACAATATCCTGCAACCACCACCTCTAGCCAGACCTCTTTCCTCGTCCCCAAGGAAACCCCGGACCCGTTAGTGGTCACTCTCGATTCCCCTTCTCCCAGCCCCTGGCGGCCACCGATCTTTCTGTCTCTGTGGATTTGCCTGTTCTGGCCGTTTCACATAAATGGAATCGCTCACTGTGGGGCCTTGTGTTTTTGGCTGCTCTCATGGAGCATCGTGTTTTCAGGGTTCGTGGCTGTGTGTGTGTGAGAGCTCCACCCCTTTTTCCGGCCGAGTCACCTCCAGTGTATGAACAGTCAGCCCGTTTGTCCGTCACCTGTTGTGGACGTTGCTTTCCACGTTTGACTGTCTTTGCATGGCTGCTGTGAACACGTGTGGGCGTGTGTGTTTGAGGCCTCATCTCCAGTCCTTCGGGTGCAGACCCAGGAGACGAGTGCTCACCGGTTGGTCGCTCTGTGTTTCCTGCTCTCTCACTTTTACACAGTGAGCCTCCTCCTCCCCGTCCCGGGGATGGGCCATAGACGGGATGTGCAGGGGGATGCTGGGAACAGTAGCCGCCTGCCTTGGCGGGACTGCTCGCCTGTGGAGCACCTTTGGGGAAGGAGTTGGGAGATTCCTTGTGGGTCGTCACGTGCCTCCATTTTCCTGACATGCATGTCCCAGGAGGGGCGTCAGGCCGCTGTGATGTTTTCTGGCAGAGTATGGCTATTACTGTCAGCCACATCCATTTTCCACCCTAAACTTGCTCATTTTAAACTGAAGTATGTTAAAATCTTCCAACACTTCAACCAGAGAGAAAACCCCTGCAAGGGGACAGGCCACGGGGACCCTAGAGGTGAGGACAGGCGAGGGAGTGTGCTGGACCCTGTTTTCCCAATGCTCTGGGCCCTGGAAAGACTGGGTGGCTGTCTGTCATCCTCACAAATAGAGATTAGGGGACGTGCCCGGAGCTAGCAAAGGCGGAAGAGCAGGCATGAACTCAGCCTGCCTTTCCTCCAAACCTGTTACCCCAAGAGGGAGACAGCCAGGCACAGACCCCGCCAGGAGGGAAGGAAGAACCTCCCCAGCTCTCACGGAGCCAGCCGCTCCCCGAGCCAGAGCAGATCCGAGGTGGCCGTCAGCTTCTGTGTCACCCTGGCTGGAGCTCTAGCGCAACAGACGCTACCACGGCGCTCCTGCCTTTTCAGAAACGGCCGTTGGTTAGGGCAGCGTGGCCTGCCTGTCACTTCTCACCTGACCTCTACATGCCCGTGGCGTGGACCACCGTCCTAGTAGACAGCAGTGCGTCTCCCTCCAGTGAAATTTCACAGAAACAAGAGGTGAATCAGCGAAATGAGCACCGAGCTCCAGTGTTGGGCGTCCAGGCTGAAGTCCACCATGGTCAACAGGCGAGCCAGGAGCCGCAGCCTGGAGGTGGGAGAGAAGGGGGACGGCAGGAAGGTGCTGACTTCGGCCTGTCCTCAGCGTCCCAGCCCAGCAGCTCAGCTCTGGGTGGAAAGTGCAGCCGCTGGTCAACAGTGGGCCTCAAGCCCAAGGCACATCTGGTGCCCAGGTGTTTGGGCTTCATTCTGGCATCCCGCCAGCCAGCAAGGATTCCCACTCCCCTCCCCCGACCTCCCTACCCTCAGCATTATCCCAGGAACGCTCTGGGGTCGTTGCCTTTGGAAGAGGAAGCCCAGGGACAAACGGACTTCTGTCTGGATCCTGAGGTTTGGTGCTCAGTCCTTGACCTGCCCTCCACTGGCCGCCCTCTGTTCTGACTGGAATCTTCAGGACGAAGGGCTGGGAGGCTCAGAGCTGAAGCTCCCAGTGCTTTGAAAGCCAGCGTGTTGCCTAATTAGACCATCTGGACGTGAGAGGTGTCCAGACTCAGGGAAATCCAAACCCCGTGAAGGTGGGGGCTTCCTGGGAGCGCTATGTAGAGCAGCTTCTCCCAGCTCTGGGCGCGTTCCCACACGCTGGGACAGAAGCTCCCCTCTGGCCGCAGACAAGGCCACAGGGAGGGGCCTGCCGGCTGGTGCAGAAGCCAGAAGCTGGGGTCCCTCCCCGGACACCTGCAGAGGCCGAGGATAGCCTGCCGTCCTGCTTAGAGAGGAGCGTGGGCTTTAGGAAGGGTGTTCACACACTCCACGTGAAGCTTTCTCTCTCTGGAGGGAACCATCCTGAGAGGCTCAACTGCTGGAGAACTGATCACAGAGAACAGACCCGAGCCTGTGCGTGGCGGGGTCCACCTCGCAAGAGGTGATGGACGCTGATGACCACTAGGGAGCCGGGGTGATGACTCACCTGTCAGAGTGTGGGAGCATTAGTGCACTTATCAAAATAAGCGCTGACTCGTGTGTGGGACCAAAATAAATGAGGCCAGCCTGAACGAGATGGGGCTCCTGCCAGGAGAATACATGACGTCTAAGAGAAAGTCTATAAATGTGACTCTGTTTGTTTTATGACGTTCCCAGGGGAAACTTTTTTTTTCCCCAGAATTCTGGGTGTTTGTTCCTGATGTTTCTGAAAACTCAGTCAGATCACCAAGTGTTTACTGCACCTCTGTGATTAGTGAGGTGTTCTGAGAGCAATAAAGGAACAGAGGGGACTGGGAGTAGAAATGAAGTTCCAGTGATTTCTGTGCATGGAACCCAAATGGAGACCAGGAGGGCAGGAGGAGGGCAGAGGGAACAGGAGGCTGGTGACAGGATCACATGAAGAAGACGAAAGAATGAGACCACCTAGGAGACCCCCACCCACCCAGCAGGCCTCCCAGGAGAGGGTGGGGAGGTGGAACAGAGGTGGTGCCTGCGGATTTCACAGAAGTGATGAAAGAAATACCTTCATGGATTCAGAAGACTTAAGTCCCAAGCAGGATACTTAAAAAGAAATCCGTATCCCAATCTCTGCTGCGAAATCATGGTTACCAAAGGCAGAGGGATGATCTTAGGAGGGGTGAGCAAGGGAAACCAGGCTTCCTGCAGGCGAGTGGTGTAGGTGGCAGGCTTCTCACCTGCTGGATGGAGTCCACGGCACAGTGGAACGACGCCTTCAGAACGCTGGGAGAACGTGGACCTTCGTTCAGGACTGTCCACTCCTTCTAGGCCATCGTAGGTGAAATAACGCCAGAAAGATGTGTTCACACAGACCCTGGCTGAAGGAACTACTAAGGCAATAAGGAAAATCCAGGAGGAAGAATGACATGCAAGATACCCCAGTGGGATTTCTTTAAAAAGGCAAACATGAGTAAACCTCAATAAACTGCATTGACTGCACAACGTATAATAATAAAAGGGCTCATGAGGGGCTTAAACACAATATGGAAACAAATTCTGGGTGATGGTAACAGGTAACAGACACCTCATCTCAGGGCATGCAGTTTTGGGTCCTGTCTCAGTCAAAAGGAGGATGAAGTTTCTGATTAATTTTACTTTGTTAATGCATGTGTGTTAGAAGTGGAGAACTCCTCAAAGTCTGAAGTGTAATTTTATTTAGTGATTTGTTGCCGTTCAGTTGCTGCCGAGTCCGATTCTTTGGGACCCCACGGACTGCAGCATGCCATGTTTGTCCCCCAGAATTTGCTCAGATTCACGTCCATTGAGTCGGCGATTCTATCGAACTGTCTCATCCTCTGCTGCCCGTGTGGTAGTGATATCTAGTCTCAATTTAAATTAAGCTAAAAAAAAGTTGGTTTGGAGAGACATGAGACAGTTCCAGCGGATGGCGGGCCGGGCGCGCTGAGCCTGCGGCTGGCGCAGTGGCGGTGACCGGGCAGTGCTGCTGCAGAGGGTCCGAGACGGGGCTGGGTTCCCACGGGAGAAGGACGCCGAAAACGCCCTCATTCAAGGCGTTGGGCGCTCTCAATGTGCCACCCTTGGACCCTAGGTCCACTGATGCTATGAATACCCAAATTCTCTTCCAAGTACTCAGTGATAGTGAAATCTCTGGGCACGTAATTTTTATTAATTTTTATGGAGCAGAGTTGATTAACGCCGTGTCAGTTTGAGGAGTACAGCAGAGTGAGTCGTGGTGCCGACACTCAAATCCGCCCTTGTTGGGTTGTCCCTGCGCAGGTCAGCACGCCCTGTGCTGTGCGTGGCTTCTCACTAGTTGTCTTATGTGAGCTGTGTTCAGTGGCTTCAGTTGTTGCCCACTCTTTGTGACCCTATGGACTATGGCCCACCAGGATCCTCTGTCCATGGGGTTTTCCTGGCAAGAATAGGAGTGGGTTGTTAAACCCTCCTCCATGGGGATCGTCCCGACCCAGGGATCAAATCCACGTCTCCTTCGTCTCCTGCATTGGAGACAGATTCTATCAATAGTGTATGTACCTGAATCCCAGTCTCCCAGTGCATCCCACCCCGCTCTTACCCCCTTTTAGTGTCCATACATTTGTCTTCTACCTCTGTGTGTGGGCATATTTAAGGCAGAGTTACTGTCTTTCCTCCCAGAGACCACCTTATCTCCTTAAATCAGAGTGCAGAGCTGAGTACCACTGCTTCCACGCTGTCCTCTAATTGATGCTGCAAATCAACTCTTCCAGTGAGCACAGGCCAGGGGGGCCAGAACCCTGGGGCTCCTGCACAGCCCAGCTGAGCCCAACGCTACCTCGAAATTCATGAGAGCCCTGGCTACTTTTGAGCCTGTAGAAATAAACCCTGAGCTCATCACACTGCCCAAAGAAACACCTTGCTCCCTGCCTGCAAGCAGCTTCTGTCTTTTCGCAGCAGAGTTACAAGGAGATTCATGGTCCTCCGACTTGCCTAGCCAGGATGTTTCTCTCTCTCTCTCTCTCTCTCAAACACACACACACACGACCCAATGGCTGCCAAGTTGGGAGTGAAACACGCATGTGTTGTCTCCGGACCATTTGTCCAGCCGTCCTGGCCACGAAGGCTGGGGTGAGACGCAGGAACAGCAGAGCCCCTGCTCTGGGTGTGACTGCTACCCCCGACTCAGCCTCTGGCCAGCCTGATGCCATTTACTTCAGTTTGGAAGTAAAGTGAAGTGTTATTTGGAAGTTCAGCGCAAACTACTTGACTAGTCCTGAATATTGAAATGAATGTGTCATCGTTCAGTCAGCTCAAATCACTATTGAAGTTTCATCCTCTGCTGTCTCCCCTCCGTTCCGTACCACCGTAGAGTTGATACGCGTCGCTAAGGTCTGAACTTGGCATTATTTTCCATGCCTCTGCTGTTTGATGCCGTAACTCACATACTCAAGCTCATGGCCCCTCCGCCCCCGTGAGGGCGAAGAATATGCCTTCATACGCAGAATGAATCGCCGCCCACTTTAGGTTGGGTAGACTCTGGCTCCGTCCTGGGGTGTAACCCCTTCTGCTCAAGTATGTCCAGTTAAATGTTCACATGTTAATTAACCATATGCGGGAGCTTATCGAGTCGACTGTCAGTTAACGGAGGCCATTCAACTTTGACAAGTGATGATGTAAACTGTCCCCCGCTTCTTTCCACAAACTCACACTTAGGAAGTTTGGCTCTTTTCTCGTCATGGCTGAGAGAAAGAAAACTAGGGATCCCTGTTCTGTTTTGCATGATTTGGGGGGACTCCCCTGGTGGCTCAGTGGTAAGGAACCCGCCTGCCAGTGCAGGAGACCCAGGTTCAATCCCTGGGTCGGGAAGATCCCTTGGAGAAGAGAATGGCTGCCCACTCCAGTATTCTTGTCTGGAGAATCCCATGGACAGAGGAGCCTGGCAGGTTGTAGTCCATGGGGTTGCACAAAGTCAGATGTGACTGATCATACACACGCATCATCTGGGGGCAAAGGAGACCAGAACTTGTTACCTTCTGGCCCCAGAGCCCTCCTGGCAGCCACGCCTGCACTCGTGTCCTGGCGGCAGCCGTGGAGGTGGCGGGCGGCAGGTCAGCTGCTGCGAGTGCCCATGGAGTCCGCGTGCCACGCGGCGTCTACTCCAGTGACACACGGGCGGACAGGCCGAAGCACACAGCCTCGTGATCTTCGTGCCCCGAGGTCTCCCGTGCATGGCTTTGGCAGCCGTACGGACACACCCACAGACGGGACGGCCCAAGGTCCATGGCAGTTTCCCGACGAGTGGTGGCAAACGTAGCCTCTGCCAGTAGCAGCTGCAAATCTGCTTCATCTTCGCACAGAAGCGCTTCTGTTTTTTGCCGGCTGATGTTGAAATTCAGCCTTGAAAAGTAACAACACAGACCGACTCCAGAGAGCGTGGGCGCCTCCTCGGGCAGGGAGCCTGGCAGCTCACAGCCCGGGGGACTGGCTGCTCCACAGCTCCGCTTTAATTGCTTCCACGTGCCATATGTACGGGAGCGCTGTGGAGACAACAACCCAAAACAACAGGAGGCAGGCCGGGCTCCTCAGAGGGACGCTGGGGCAAGCGGGCAAACCGCCAGCCAGACGCCTGCCCGCCCAGGGATGCAGGCCGAGGAGGAGCCGGGGGGGACACCCCGCACCCTCCCCAGGGCAGGGTTGGGGGACACTGCGGTGGTCTCCTGGCAGGAGACAGCAAGGGGGTCAGAATCCGGGGGTGGGAGCTGCCTCTGAGAACTTGGAGGCAGGTAGTTTCGATGGATGAGGAATTTAGAGGGACATAAGCCCCTTGACCAAGACTTCACTTTGAAACTACGATTTCACTTTGTAAAAAAGCAGCACATTGTTTGAGTCGACGCATGGAAACATCCAGACTGTTTTGGGCTCGGTGGCAGATGTCCTGTGCACACTGCCTAAGAGGCTGCTGTTGCTCCATAAATATTTATGGGACCTGTAATCCTCCACATCCCAAGGATTTCTGTGCTCATCTCACCCATTCCTGCTGGAGCTGGGCTTGCAGGCCGTTTCACCAGCGAGCGTTTCTCACCCTCAGGAAGCCCACCCCAGGCCGAGGAACCCGGGGCTGCCGAAGCCTCCTGCCCGCGGGCAGCCAGGTCTCCGACTTAGGCCAGCAGGCAGCCTTTCTCTGCTGCTGAGGTTTGTTTAAGAAAGTTCGGGGTTTCTAGCTCCGTCCGAACTGGCTGCAGATCTGACTTGTCAGACGAAGCAAGCCATTTGCCACATAGTGCTGCCACATCATGAAAGGAGTCTCAGTGCGCAGGAATTTTAGCCGTTTCTTTTAAGTGTCTCTGCTCTTCTTTGCAAGACATGAGGGCTTCCCTGTGTTTTTCACCAGGGATCTGAGAGCAGTTCCTCTAATAGTTCATTTGACAGCTTCCTGTTGGCTTGAGGATTAGAACCATGTTTCTGATCACATGAAACTTAGCGTTTTAGGAAAGGGATCCCAGAACTTCCCTGGTGGTCCAGGGGTTAGGAATCCGCCTTCCGGTGCAGGGGACGCACTGCAGGCTCAGTCCCTGGTCAGAGAGCTAAGGGTCCCCCCCGTCGCAGAGCCGTTGAGCCCGGGACACATGCACGTGCGCACACACAGACAGCCAGGAGGGGCAGCCTCAGAGCAAGGCGGGCCACAGTCTGGGGACAAGCAGGAGGGACAGCCTGCAGTGGGAGGGGTGGGGTGGCAGGCAGGCAGACAGTTCCCTCTGGGGACGGGACCTCTGGGTCCACCGGGCCATTGGAGGACCAGCTTCAGGGCTGCCCCCGCTCTGACCCCCACGTGGGGTTCTGGCTCCAACACTTCTGGACCGGACTCCTCGGGCCAGCACTCAGCCCCGGCACCAACCAGTCACGCTGCTGGGGCTCGTGGAGGCTGGGGGGTGAGGGGCTGGAAGCTTGGGAGAAGCAGCGAGTGGATGTTTAATAGAAGGAATAGTTACTACACATAAGTCAACAGTTCCACAATCAGACAGATTCCATCCCAGAGTGTAGTTAACGTAACCACTGGGTACTCAGGCTGAACCCCTGAGTCCAGAGTCGGGGTGCGCCGACCCTGTGTCTGCAGGCTTGGCAGGAGGTGTGGGGAGCTGGCCGTCGTCCTCCCCAGGGAGCCGTGTCTGGAACCTGGTCCAGAAAGTCCTGGTCTCACGCTTCTCCAAGTTTCCAAAATCCACATCAGCAAAGACTTCCAGAGGACCTCCTGTCCGGCGCCTGGAAGAGGTCCCCCTTCTGTGGGCAGCCCATGGCAGTGTGCACTGTAAGTGTGAAAGTCTGTGCTGACCGCCCTGGGCAGAGCCGCCCTTGGCGGAGGAGGGCCTGCGTCCGGGCGGAGCAGAGCTGCCCCGGCCAACGGCTAGCGAGCAGCGCCACCCCATGGCCAGGCTCGGAAACACGCCGCCCAGCTCTAGGGCGCTGTCTCCAGAGCATTGCGGGCTGGGGTGTCCTCTGGGGAGGCGCCCCCCGCCACCCCTGCTGCACAGCCCTGAGACTGTGCCCCTCGGGGCCCCTCACCCCCCCACCAGGCAGCTGTCCGTGTTAGGGTCCCCCTACTGACCGGGATGCGGAGTCCGAGCGCGGCTGACACGGGAGGCCAGGCTGTGACGTGGAGGCTGCACTTTACTGGGCAGAGGTCCTGGCGGGGGCGGCCAGTGCTGCCGCCGGTGCCTCCAGAATGGATGCCGAAGCCTGGAAGGGGGTGCCCAGTGGGAAGGCCGGTTTCCCTCCCTCGTCCGTCCATCCCATAGACCATTTACCGAGTGCCAGCACGCCGGGCACTGCTCCCCATCCCCAGGCTGATGCGGCCACAGCAGGGAGTTTGCATTGACCGCAGTGTCCCCGCCCCCGTCCCGCTGCTGTGGGAGCAGCATTGGATTCCGGCGATGTTAGCTGCATTGCCTCTAGGTTGCCTCACCTCTGTGTAATCAACTCCCTACCTTAAATCCCTTGGTTATTCACACATTGAGTCTGTTTGCTTAGACCCGGACTGATGTAAAATCACTAGAAAGTTTTAAACAGGCGAGTGACGTGCTCTTCTTTCTGGTTTACTAAGTACAGCAGGAGGCCTAGTTAGACGGCTTGGGAGAGAGGATGGAGACCCGGGCTAGGGTGTTACCATGGTGACAGAGATGGAGAGTGGCCAGCAGGTCTGGAGTATTGTCAGTAGGACATGCTGATGGATAGAATTGGAGGTTGGTGGGAAAAATCGAGGCATCGATGTCTCCAGGGTATTGGCCAGAGCAGGTGGGGAAATGGGCTGCCATTGACTAAGACAATTAAGAACGGGAAGGGGCAGCTTTCAGGAGGAAGATCAAGAATTCTAGCAGCTGGCTATTCAGTTACTGATGCCCAAGGGGCGGGACCACCGGAGGCAACCTTCCCAACTTTGTCTGGGACTCAGGTTGACCCCACTGTGAGATGCACTTCTGACGGCCATGGAAGAAGCCGTCCTCCCAGAAGGCTCACCCCCTGCATCACCGCAGGAAAGCTACTCAGGGCAGGCACGCAGAGCAGGCAGCTAGTCCCTGGTGAATATCAGAGCGTTGGGGAGTCATGGTGATTTTGTTGAACACCTAGAACCACAGGTATGTTTTATTCCCTCTGGTACCCAGAACAGTTTTACAGGCAGAGGAGACTCCTATCTTATATGCATATCATTTTCTGCACTTAAAAATGATAATATTTCAAGAAACCACATTTTAGCTGGACAGAAATAAAGTCCATAAGTCTGTGTGCTCAGCCTGACGTGCAGGCAGAGATGTGGAATGCGGCAGAGACTGGCAGGGTTGATGTCTCAGGGGCTCGCCCCCATGGGCAGCAGGATGGGGGTGCAGCCACTCTGGGGAAAACTCACGTTACATGCATTCTACCCACTAACTTCTCTTCTTGCCTCTCGGATTTGGGAGCAGGAATTTTGGTGTTCCTCCTGGATCACAGAGAACAGCCAGCCAGCAGGCCGCTCCTCCCTGTGGACAGGTGAGGGGTCAGAAGGCCAGTCCAGGCCCCCAGGACCAGAAGCATCTCTGGCAAACACTCTTAACACACTTCTTTTGCACAGAAGAGGAAGAAGTAGGAGTCTTACTACCCTTCTGTAAATTAAGCTTTATTCTGTGCCTTCCTAGACTGAACTGAAGGCATCTTCTCCCATATTTTTACCCAAAGTAGCATATCTGCGAGGTAACAATGGTCTCCGTCCTGCCCTCCCCCACGCCCCCCCGAGCCGTGACATGCTTGGTCCTCGTCCTTGGGGTGCAGGTGGGAGGGTGTAGGCTGGTGTGGCCCACCATGAGGTCCACAGCCTCTCCTGACAGGTGGAAGCAGCACAGAGTCTTGGGCAGACTCTCAGGAGTTGGGTGAGACACACGCCGAGACTGTGAAGAAATACCTTTCCAAAGCAGGTGCAGTTCAGATGCAAGGCCTTCCTCCCCCGTAGACCCCCAGCTTCACTGCATCAAGCCGAGCCCAGCATCCAGCTGACTCATGGCAAGTTCAGTCCTGTGCTTGGGAAGCAAGCAGGTGCCGTGGGCAATTTTCCTCCCTAACCCCATGCTTCTTAGAAAAGGAGGTCTCTGAGCGGGACTTACTCTGGTGATGCCCCCAGGAGTGCCTGGTTCTGAAATCAAGGGGCAAAAACCCGGATGACTGAGCAGCGGGGGTGGCTGGGTGCAGCCACTTCCACGACACCATGAATTAGATACATTCTTCCTAGCTTGGTCACGGAGCAATGTTCATACCATGATGTTAACTGGGAAATGGGGGGATTGGCAGAATATGCAAGGACTTCCCCAGTGGTCCAGTGGTTCAGAATCCGCTTTGCAATGGAGGAGATACGGGTTTGATCCCTGTTGGGGAATCTGTGATCCCAGGTGCCACAGAGCAACTAAGCCGACCTGCCCAACCATGGAGTCCATGCGAGTCCACGCGCTCGCTGCAGCAGAAGGTCTGCATGGGGCGAGAGACATCCCGCGTGTGGCAACAAAGGCCCAGCGCAGCCAGACAGGTTTAAAAATTGAATTTAAAGCCGGGACATCGCACTCGGCGCACCCCCACCGTGAGGAGCGCTGCTTGTCTCCTGCCTCGCGAGGGACAGCCCCCGCCGTGCGCACTAGGGGTGGAACCTGGGGCGCGTCTCGCCCCCGTCTCACCCCGGACGGCTGACCCACACAGGTGCCCCCGAGGGCTGGTCTCCCCAGCTCCGTGTCTCCTCACGTGTTCCTGGCGTGTGCAAGTTTAGACGTGTGGGTTCCGCCCCATGTGCAGGCCCCAGTATCGCCACCGCAGCCACAGCCCCGAGGGGACCCCCTCTTACAGCCACGCCCACCTCCCTCCCACCATCCCTAACACCTGGCAACCGCTCGCCTGTTCCCCATCTCCGTAATTTTCCACTTCAAGAGTGTCCTGTAAATGGACTCATGCGATGTGTAACCTTTGGGGATTGGCGGCTCTTGCACTCAAGTTTAATTCTCTGGAGATTCATCCAAGTTGCTGTGCCACAGTTTGTGCTGTTTTTTATTGCTAAATTCTGTGTTTGATGAGATTTTGAAAGGAGTTTTAAAGACTGTTGACCACCTCTCAGAGCTAGGATGTTTGCCCAGCTGAAGTCAGTGCACTCGAATGGAGAGAAATTTTGCGTATCTCTCTGGAGGCTCAGATACTGAAGAATCCACCTGCAATGCAGGAGATCTGGGTTCAGTTCCTAAGTCAGGAAGATCCCCTGGAGGAGGAAATGGCAACCCACTCCAGTATTCTTGCCTGGAGAAGCCCATGGTCAGAGGAGCCTGGCAGACTGTAGTCCACTGGGTCGCAAAGAGTTGGATGTGACTGAAGCGACTCACACTTTTCACTTTCACTTCCAGAATCTTAAATATCCTATAAAACAATACTCACTCTCCTGTCTTCTCAGGAAACTCACATAATCCTGATCCTGCAAAACCTCAGCTAGACTTATCACCTCTTATTTTACTACAATTAAATAATGTCTCCCCAAATACATTAAAGTTATAGAAGTCATCTTTACTATTTCCCTTTAAAGTTATTTATGCACAGAGTATAACTTACATCTTGTTTCTACTTCGTTTTCTTTTTCCCTTGGCTAAAATACTGTTCATTTGTCTCTTACAGTGGCTTGATTTTTACTGTGCTACTGCTGTAATATATGGTCTTTAGTTTATTGGCTTATGCCTTATATTAAATTATCTTCATATAAGATTTGCAAGAAAAATGGCTTTTCAGCTTACTCGGGAATTTGGGTGACTTAATTTGGAGAAGGTGATTCTAAAGAAAGAAATTACAGACTGAAACATAGAGAGTCAGAGGAAAAAGGAGGGTTTCCGAGGAGGCAAATGAGACGCAGCAGAAGCGCCAGCTGACCTCTGAAGGTCGGGGCCTGACAACAAGCATGGTCAAGGCGGTGCCCCTGCAGGCTGAAGGGACCCCGGGCCCACGGGGACACCAGTGTCTCCCTGAGGACTCGGGGCTCCACCCTGGGGGCTCTGATGGGCCCCCAAGCATCCGTTCCCTCCGTCTCGTTGCTGCCCCGCCCGCTGGCTCACCCACGGGAGACCCCAGCACTGGGACCTGGGCTGCCTCTGCCCCTCGCCCGGGCCCCCTGTGGGTCGTCCCGCTTGCTGTTGGCTCTGGTGCCTCCTGCCCAGCCAGCAGCTGCGCGGGGCCGAGGACAGTGGGCAGAGCCAAGGCCCCCGGCCCGCAGGGCTGTGGGGGTTCCCGGCTGGTGACACTGCCCTCGCGGGGTCACCTCGGCAGAGGCACCATGCTGGTGGGTGGCCCACGCCGACAGGTGGCAGGCAGGAGGGAGCCACAGGTGACGGTGGTGCCCCACGACCTCTGCAACTACAGCGAGAGTTCCCATCTGCGCTGACCTGCACCTGTTCCCTGTGAGTCTTGCAGAAGCGGGGTGCCCATGGGCGCTGTACCCGATCGCGCGGCCCGGGGCCGCCCCACCCGTCATGCCCCCCACGGGGATGAGAGGACAGCCAATAGGAGCGCGGCCAGAGCAGCGCCTCGGGAGTCGGCGTGGAGACGACCCGGACGGGGGCTGCAGAGAGCCGGCCAGGAACCTGAAAGCCGGCACAGGGGACCCTGTACGGGCGACGAGACAGACCCACGAGTCTTGAAGGCACAGTGTCGCGGGGAGGAGCGGCCCAGGGGCCCTCGGGTGCGCCCCCAAGTCCACTGTGCAGGGTGCGGAGCGGGCGGTCAGCCGACTGTGAAGAAGCAGTCTGCGTGCAAAGCGTCCCCGGTCACCGACGGACCAGTAGACTCATGAGGCCCATCCGCAGAGTGGATCATGGCTCCGCCACACAAAGGGGCGAAGCGCTGACGCAGCGGCGGGGCCTGCGAGCCTCGGAAACGGCTCTCGGTGAGAGAAGCCCCGCGGAGGGACACTAGGTGTGTGATTCCATCTCTCAGAAACGTCCAAAACAGGCGAATCCCAGAGACAGACGGAAGATGACGGGGTGCCAGGGGTTGCGGGGCGGGGAGGGGTGCAATGGGCAGTGCCTGGAATGGTGGGGGTCTCCTTTGGGGGTGACGGAAATGTTTTGGAGCGGCCAGGTAAAAGTGGTGGATGCGTACCATTGTGAGTGTGCTAAATACCGCCAAATTGCTCTCCTTAAAATGCTGATTTTGTTATGTGCATTGCATGCCAATTTAAATAACCTCTTTATAAAGGCCTTTACTGTATTCGACCACTCACTCGTCCACTCCCACCCTAGGAGCAGGCACAACAGATGTGAGCCAGGGTTCGCGGTCAGCACGATGGTTCTTACCCTGGGACTCATAAGACACAGTCGCAACCCCGAAGATTGTGATTCTGCAGACCGAGATGGGGCGCTGGCAGCGCTGATCGTAAACCGCATGCAGGTGTCTCCGATGACTAGCCTTGTCTGTACGTGGTGGAGACCACCTCTAACCAAGCGCGTAGAGAGCCCCGCTCTGGGCCTTGAGATATCCTCAGGGACAGGGGCTCGGCCACACTCTGGAGAAGAGACGAAGTCCTGCACTTGGCTCAGAACAGAGCCTGAGCCACTTGGCTTCTCGGGGCTGCCACTGCTGCTACTGCTGAGTTCTTGGGTCTGGTCCTGTTCAAATAGGTGTCATGCCCGCCTCTGACCACATGGCGGCAGGAGTGACACAGGCGTGACGTCCAGGGGTTCCCCGGCGTCACCCCGGAGCAAGTCAGATGGAAAAGCATCCTTAGTCAAAGAAAACTAGGGGTGTGTGTCTAAGAGAGTGAGGCGTTCAGTCCCTGCGGTTTATTGAGAGAGCGGTCGGCAGGCCAGCGTCGATTTCTAAAATAGCAACGTAGTCCTGCATGGGACCCCCGGATTTTGGAGCCTTAAGTCTGAAAAGACTACCCAAGGAGGTGAGATTTGAGCTGACCTGGGCAAAAGATGGTGTCCAGAATCAAATGGCAACATGAGGAAGAAGAAAAGCAGTGGCAGGAGCGACACGGGAGAACTTTGGAAGCGTGAGCTACATACAAGAAGCCAAAGGGCTGCGTGACTGCGCCGTGTGGTTCCGTTTACCTGAGTGTACAGAGAAGGGACGCAGATTCCTGGTTGCCTCGGGCTGGAGGACGTGGGGGGTCCTCCATGGGAGGGGGTTTCTTTTTGCAATAATAAGATGTTCTGGACTTAGTGGTGACAGTTATACAACCTTGTGAGTATACTAAAAGTCACTGAATTACACATTTTAAATTACACAGTTTAAACAGGTGGATTGCATGGCATGTGACATATTTCAACTGAGCTGTTTATACGTTTTTATTTTAAATCGTATTATTCTATTATTTATAGTTAAAACAGACACGAGTGGAGCGACTTAGCGCACAGCAGGCAGATGTGTCTGTTTGCTTACTGGGCGGCACTGGGTCTTAATGGCGGCCTTGGGACCTTTGATCGCCGCTGCAACATACGCGGTCTTTTTTCATCTTCGGCTTGCAGGATCTTAATTCCCAACCGAGGCTCAAACCCGGGAGCCAGCAGTGAAAGCCCTGATGCCTAACCACTGGGCCATAAGGGAAATCCCATTCTTTTTCCTTTGTAAATAGTAACCATTCTGATAGGTGTGAGGTGGGAGCTCATTGTAGTTTTCATTTGCATTTCCCTAATGATTAGTGATTCAAGCATCTTTTCATGTGCTTACGGGCCACTCATATATTCTCTTTGGAGAAATGTCTGTTCAGGTCCTTTGCCCATTTTAGAATCAGGTCTTTTTTTTTTTTTCTTATTGAGTTTTAGCTCTCTATATATCCCAAATATTAATCCCTTATCAGATACATGGTTTGCAAACGTTTTCTCCCATTCTCTGAGTTAACTTATTAGTTTGCCAATACTGTCTTTTGGTACACAAAATGTTAATTTTCATGAAGTCCAATTGGTCTGTTTTTTCTTTTTCTCTTTGCGCCTTTGATCATGCTTCCCATTGCCCATCAGCACCTCTGTCTGCCCAGGGACCATTCACCAGCCATCTCATCCTCAGGGAAAGGCCTCCTCACCAGGGACTCTGAAGCTGGCTCCCTTCACGGAAAGAAGCGCTTGCTCTTTCAAGTGAAAAGGAAGGGGAAGGAGGCTTCCCTGGTGGTTCAGTGGTAAAGAATCCACCTGCCAATGCAGGAGACACAGGTTCGACCTCTGATCCGGGAAGATCCCACATGCCGCGGAGCCGCTAAGCCCGGGCACGACAGCGCCCGAGCCTGTGCTCCAGGGCCCGGGACCCACAAGTACTGAAGGCCATGCACCTGAGCCGGTACTCCACGACGAGAGAGGCCGCCGCGATGAGAAGCCGGAGCGCTGCATAGAGAGAGCCCCCGCCAGCAACGATAAAGAAATGAAAAAGGAAGGGGAAGGAGGCTGGTTTTAGCAACACAGAGGACTCATTCCTCACTGCTTAGACTTCCTGCTGACATGGGCGTTGGTGACTGGGGAGTCATCCGTCAGCCTGTGCACATATTAACCCATGAGCAAGGCCCTGATCCAGGCGACACTTCGTGCGCCGCGAGGGGGACAAGCTATGAGTTGTCTCGACTTTGCCACCAATGAGGCAGGCGTGAGTGTCCGCATGAAGATGTGGGGTTCTCCAGATGCAATATTGCTTCTCGCGTCTTCTCCCACTTCTCACCTTCAGGATAAATCTTTAAACAGAAGTGTTAGGGGAAGCACACTGATTGAAACCGCCCACCCTGGCCAGGCACCATAGTAACCATTTGCATGAGTTGTTTTATGACAGGAGATCCTGATGAGGAATACGGAACTAGTAAGCCACCACCAGCCGGAAGAGTTCGGGAAAGGTCGAGAGGACACACCGCGTGTCCGTCCACTTCCCAGAATCCCTCTCGCTAGCATCCATCTTGGCTGAGCGATGCGTGCGCCACCAGGAAAGACTCTGAATTAGAATGATTGGCCAAAGCCACCCGGACACTAATCCCATCACCATAAAACTTTAAGCCATGGGGCAGAGCAGTTCTCCTGGGTTCCCTCATCCTCCTGCTCTCCACCCAGGTGCCCTTCCCAATAAAATCTCTTGCTTTGTCAGCACATGTGTCTCCTCGGACAATTCATTTCCGAGTGTTAGACAAGAGCCCAGTTTCGGGCCCTGGAAGGGATTCCCCCTTCCTCCAACAGAAGCAGGCCATACAGAACAACCTCGTTGTCTGCTGTGAATACAGTATCTTTTAAAATCTCCATCACAACTATGGGCGTGTTTCCTCTCATGAATCTAGGCTGCCTGTCTCAGGTCAAATTCCGCTTCTCAAGCAATTTCACAGCTAAATCCTCCCAAGTCATTCGTAACAGTTTCTTTACAAAGGACATGAGACTGGCTGTGAGCCTTTAGTGACTTATGAAGCATTTACCATTTTCCTGTTTTTAGAATTCTTATCCCTTTCAAGTGGGATTCTAAAAATATCAGTTTAAGCCACCCACTAATTTCTAATCCTTGCTTCTATTCCTATTGACAGATGGACAGTTCATCTCCTAGCCTTTGTCCTTACTTGATTACAAGCAACTCTAATCTTTTCCTGACAATTTGATTATTGACAATACGATCAAGTCTTGCCTCTTCCAGGCAAGAAGGTATCCTTGCAAACAGAGGTCCTGAGACCAGCTTAGCAGCAGAGAGCTCTTCGGGTAACTCTTCTGTATTTTATCCTCCCTTTCATTTTCTCTCCTTGGGCAAGAAATCACAATTCCTACCCTAATTGCTCGGTTAATATGTTTAAATAAAAATTACTTTTCAATTCTCCACTGTTACACCCTTCATGGTGCAGATAAGGGTGTTCAGATTTTGTTATTGTCTTTAAAGTGCTTCTAACAGCAGGTGGTCTGGGCGAACCACACAGGCTCCAGCCTCACCTGTAAACAGAGTGGGGTTCTGGAGACTCCCCTGGTGATCCAGTGTCTGAGACTCCGAGATCACAATGCAGGCGCCCGGGTTCAACCCCTAGTCAGGGAACTAGATCCCAATTCCACATGCCACAACTAAGACCCATACATGCTGTGTTGCTTCAGTCGTGTCTGACTCTTCGTGACCCCGTGGACTGTAGCCCACCAGGCTCCTCTGTCCATGGGATTCTCCAGGCAGGAATACTGGAGTGGGTTGACTTTCCCTTCTCCAAGGGATCCTGCTGACCCAGGGATCAAAACCACATCTCATATGTCTTCTGCATTGATAGATGGGTTCTTTGCCACTAGCGCCACCTGGGAAGCCCAGTACAGCCAAATAAATAAACATTTTAAAAGTACAGTGGTCCTTTGGAGCCAGATGACCTGCAGTGTGGGTGGTGACGAGGAGCTTGCACTGAAGGGCGTGGGTTGAACTCTGAGCATCCCTGGCATGTCCAGGGAGACAGCTGTTCAAGTTCTTAATGCCGTCTGCCTCCAAGACTCACTGCAAAGTCCAGTAATCATGACAGTGTGGTATTAGCAACACTAGACCATCAGATCAATGGAACAGAACAAGAACCCAAAATAGCCCCAGACAAGTATAGTCAACTGACCTTTGGCAAAGGAGTGAAGGCAGTTTAATGGTGGAGATGGTTTTCTCAACAGATGCAGCTGGAACAGTTGGGTATCCACATGCAAAAAAAAGAAAAAAAGAAGCTAGGCATAGGCTTTATGTCTCTCACAAAATGAGCAAAGTCAATCACCACTTAAAACCACGTAATTATAAAATGCAACACTAGAAACTTCGATGATTCTGGTTTGGTGATGATGAAGTTTTATTTAATTTTAACTATAGTTGATTTATAATATTGTGTTGGTTTCAGGTGTACAACTCCAGGCTCTTTTCCATTACGTTTTATTGTGAGGTACTGAATATAGTTCCCTGTGCTATAGAGTAAGACCTTGCTGTTTGTCTTTATATGGCTATGTGTGTATGTATTAATCACACATCCTAGTTTTTCTCTCCCCTGCCTCATTTCACCTTTACTAACCATAAGTTTGTTTTCTGTGTGTGTATGTCTGTTTCTGTTTTGCAAATAAATTCATTTGTATTTTTTAGATTCCACATATAAGCAATATCATAAATTTGTCTTTCTTGTTCTGATTTACTTACTTCACTTGGTATGATAATCTCTAGGTCCTCTATGTTGCTGCAAATGGCATTATTTCATTCTTTTATATGGCTGAGAAATACATGTGTATATTATACCACATCTTCTTTATCCATTCATCTGTAATGGTTACGGACATTGAGGTTGCTTCCCTGTGAATAAGGCTGCTGTGAACACTGGGGTGTGTGTATCCTTTCCAGTTACAGTTTTCCTCCTGACATATGCCCAGGAAAGGAATTGCTGGATCATGTGGTAGCTCTAGTTTTAGTTTCTCAGGGAAACTTCATACTGTTCTCCAAAGTGACTGCACTAGTTTCCAGGCCCATCAGCAGCGTAGGAGGTTCCCTTTTCTCTACAACCCCTCAACGTTTGTTGTTTGTGGACTTTTCTTCCCTTCTTTCCTTGGCCACATCATGGCACGAGAGAGCTTAGTTCTGGGCCAGGGGTCAAACCTGTGCCTCCTGCAGTGGAAGCGCGGAGTCTTAGCTTCTGGGCCACCAGGGGGGTCCCTGCTTTTATTTCTTTTGCCTTGGGAGACTGATCTAAGGAAACATTACTCTGCTTTTATGTCCACAAATGTTTTGCCTGTATGCTCTTCTAGGAGTTTTGTGACATCATGTTTTATATTTGGATCTTTAAGCCATTTTGAGTTTATGTATGGAGGGAGGGTATGTTCCAACTTCATTGATTTAATGTGTGACTGTCTAGCTTTCCCAACAATGCTTGCTGAAGAGACTGTCTTTTCTCCATTGTATATTCTTGCCTCTTTTGTCAAAGACTAATTGCCCACAGGTGTGTTATTCCTGGGCTCTCTATTCTGTCTTGTTTTTCTATGTGTCCATTTTTGTTGGTGTTTAAATACAACACCAAAAACCTGACCTATGAACAAAAAAAAATTGATACATTGGGCTTTATTAAAATTAAAACTCGTGCTCTGTGAAAAACATACTAAAGATATGAAAAGACAAGTCAGCCTGGGAGGAGATGTTCAGAAAGCAGTGTTGTCTGATAAAGTTTGCATGCGAGGGCCTCCCTGGCAGGTCAGTGGTAGAGCCCACCAACGCAGGGGACTTGGGCTCAGCCGCTGGCCTGGGGTCCCACGTGCCTTGGAGCAGCTAAGCCCGGGCCCTCAGCCACTGAACCTGTGCTCCAGAGCCGAGGGGCGGCAGCTACTGAGCCCTGTGCCCTGGAGCCGGGCTTCACAACAAGAGCAGCCCCGCACAGCCAGGAGTAAATAATAATGTTGAAGAGGGATTTGCACCCACACAGAATTCCTAAAGAGCAACAGGAAGACAGCAAACCCAACTTAAAACTGGGTGGAAGATCTGAACAGACTTCACCAAGAAGATACGCATACGACAAGTGAGTGTGTGATGAGATGCTCATGGTACAGGTTTAGGGAAATGGAAGTTCAAACAACCATGTGATACCTCTACACACCTATCAGAAAGGCAAAAATCCACAACACGGCAACACCAAACGCTGGTGACGACAGGGAGCCACAGGAACTCCCGTGAGTGCGGCTGGAAGAGGTGGGGGGTGGTCTTCTTACAAAAGTAAGTGCACACCCACCACTCGACCCAGCAGTCCCACTCTGCCAGGAGCCAACACACGAGACCCTACCCCTAACAAGGCCGTGAGGGAGAAAGCCTGACGGGCAAGGCAGATCGGGTTTTCAGGGGTTTCGAAAAGCTGCCCCTGGCGCTCACCCTAAAGATGATATCTGTCTTTCTGATGCCTGCCTCAATGGACTACTCCCTAATTTCTCTGACACAGGCAGGAAGACCTTCCCCGATCTCTTCCCAAATAAGAATCAATTTAGAACTTTAATCAATAAGTTTCCCAGGTGGTGGTATTTTATGAGATTATCCAGGGTGATAGGAGTGTTTTAATTTAAACTCCTTTGCTGGCAGTTTGTTAGCCAAATGCATTTATGCCCTTGGTACTAATATGCATGATTGCTTATAATATCCTGATCATAAAATAGCATAAAGAACCTGATTATATAAAAGCCCTAATAGACATAGAGCCTTTTTAAGGGGTAAAGGAGTCCTATTAGGAAACATAAGAAAACTTATTGTATAGGTGGTTCTTGGGTTGAGATTTGCTTGCTGTGTTTTGCTTGTTGTGTTTTGCTTGCTGTGTTTTTGCTTTTAATGTGCTAAGGTTGTGTTATAGAAACCATTGTTAATATAGTTAAAGATCTAGAGAAATAAGGACTTAGCCCTAGTGTGGTAACAATGAGATGGTTGTTAATTGTCAGCCAGGAGTG
>JADEYB020000015.1:40156880-40245036 GCA_015832495.2 Alces alces
CAGAAGGATTAATTTTTGTGTTAACAAAGTTATACTTCTACTCTGTACTGTTGCCCTATGAGACTGCTACCTTTCAGTTAAAGTCACCAGAGAAACAGAAACTAGGTTTACATTCACCTGACCTGCATAAAATGTTAATAGGCCCCAAGGCCAGAAGATAATGTACAAGACCCTCATAAACAAAGAAGTATGCAGAAAACACCCTGGTTTCGTGAAGGACAAGCTGACGTAATGTTAAACTGTCTTCCCCTTAGAAATGTACTAACTTAGGGTATAAAAGCTATGGTAAAAAATAAAGCATTGCCAGACCCTGCAAACACCCCTGTCTGGTCATTCTCTCTCTCTCTCCCCCTCTCTCTCCCTCCCTCCCTCCCTCCCCCTCGCAGACTTGGCTGTATCAAGGCTGGTCTCACGTGTCTTCTCTCTCTCGCCGACACCGTTCATCCTGAGGGTACCCCCTGGATCCTGCCGAGGCTGGACCCTGGCACCACTCCTCAGTACCCACCCCCGGAACGGACAGCACGTGCCCACACGGACACCTGCACGTGAATATTTGCAGCAGCTCTATTCATTATTGCAAAACCTGAAAGTGACCCAGGTGTCCTTCAGCAGGTGACGGATAAACAAACTGTGGTCCATGTAAACAGAGAAAGGTCATTCAACGCTGAGAAGTAATGAGCTATCAGACATGGAGGAGCCCTGAATGCCCATCCCTGAGGGAAGAAGCCAGTCTGAAAAGGCTACAGACTGTGTGATTCCAACTCTATGACCCTCCGGAGAAGGCGGAACTACAGAGACAGTGAAAACGTGCTTGGCGGGAAGGGTGAACAGGTGCGCACAGGGGTTCTGGGCAGTGAAGCGGCTCTGAATGATAACGTGCTGGTGGACACAAGAGGTTGTCCGTTTGTTAAAACCCACAGAACCGAGCCACACAAGGAGATAGCTTGAACATAAACTATGGGTTTTAGTGAATACTGGTGTATAGATATTGGTTCATCAATTGTAGCAAATCCACCTTGCTAAGGCCAAATGGTAATAATCGGGGAAATTGTACCAGGGGAGGGGGAACCTTAAACTGTGTTGGAAAATGAAATCTGTAATTTAAAAAGACAATTCCTAACAGTGGTAAACTTTGGGGGACCATGGGTGGTCCGGAAAGGTGAGGAGATCTCTCCATAGCCAGAGCCTCAGATAGCATAGCTGTCTTTTGGGTGGCCGGCATCCACGGGGTGAAGGACAGTGGCTTCCGGGCAGAGGTCAGTGACGTGACTGCTCTCAGGGGCCGAAAGGGACTGGAGGGCCAGGTCAAGGTCTGCGGGTCTGTGCAGAGGCACGTGGACAGGCTGTGGGAGGAGGGCTCAGACGCAGGTCCTAATGGTCCCCCCCAGATGGCATCCACCGCTAGGATCAGAGCAGCTTGGAGCCTGGGGGCTCTCGGTGGAGCACATGGGGCCGTTGGCATGGGCTCCCTCCCACAGCTGAGCCAGAGACGTCTGCTCCCCACGGGGCCCTGACCCCACGTCTCTTCCAAGAGGCTGACCTCCGGGAGGGGCTGAATGCGTGTCCCCCGTGGGGGTCCTTTCCCACAGCAGGGCCTCAGCACCACTGTTTGAGCTGCTGACACAGGCCCCCTGGGGGCGCCGCAGAAGAGGGCCCGTGGCAGCTGTGGGGGCCCACAGTCGTGTCCGGAGGCCCATCACCTGCCCTGACGGTGGAGGAACCGCCTGGTAATTTACCGCTACAATCAGCGTGTGTTTACAGCTTCAGCTGCTGGCAGAGACACACAGGAGCCCTTTCCAAAGGAACGTCCGGGGTTTGCTGCTGCTTCTGGGGCTTGGGGCTGGCAGGGTCTGCTGCCCAGGGGGTCTGCACCTGCTTCCCCTGCCCCCCTCCCAAGCACACGCACTTGCCCAAGCCTCATCGCTCTCCCCCTCCAGCAGAACTCTCAGCCGCACCACAGCCTCATGAAACGGCCAAATCAACGCGACTCGGCTCGGCGTGGGCTTGGCCGTCAATAACAGGACGATCCCTGATCTCAAAGGACAAAGTCTTCACATGTAACACTGGGTTTGAACCTGAGTCCCTCTGGGGGAGACCTTGAAGGCTGGGACCTTCCTTCAGACCCCAGGCCTGTGACAACTCCCCTCACAGCCTGTGACGCCGGGGCAGACAGCCTTGCAGGCAGTGGCCACTGACCGCCGGCGCTGCTGAGCTCTGCCCCAGGAGCCTTGCACGAGCGGAGGGTGCCCTGAGAGGCGCCCACAGCAGTGAGCCCGCCTTCCCTGCACCTTCGTCAGCGTCCTGCAGCCCCTGCCAGGCTCACCGAGGCCTACCGGCTCCCATGGCAGCCCCTGGGGCAGCTCGGGCCAGGGAAGCGCCCCCCTGGAGGCCCAGCCCGGTCGCCGAGCCCAGGCCGTCCCCCCTCTGCCAGGCGCCGCTCTGGGTCGGACTCCTTTCAAAACTGAGCTGTTTCTTTTCGGCTGTGCACGGGCTCCTCTCTGGTTGCAGAGCAGGGGCTCCTAGGGTGCGTGAGCTTCAGCAGTCGAGCTTCCCCGGGCCCTAGAGCACAGGCTCGCGGGCTTAGCTGCTCTGCGGTTTGTGGGATCTTCCCGGATCAGGGATCAGACCCGTGTCTCCTGCATTGCCAGGCTGACTCTTCACCACTGAGTCACCAGGGAAGTCCTCTTTTCATTTTTTAGTGTACATGTTTTCACTCTCCCTGAAATTACAAACTCAAATCGTATGCTCCCCCCACAACAGCACCCAGCAAAGCATGTTGTTTGATCGTCTTCATCAGACCCCTGGCTAGGTGGCCTGAATACCCCCTAGATGAAAGGGTGAGGCACAAACCTCCCTGAGGCATGATAACCAGAACAATGGACAACCCTCCTTCTCCTCCAGGTTGCAGTGGGAAACTGGGTCCCTCTCAATTTCAGACTAATGTTTGCGGATTAAAGAAACAGTGTTGCAGTCCTAGCCATTATGCATGGATTAAATAATGAACAAATGGAGCAGCCAGCCAGCCACACACACTCCACCCTTCCTCAGAACGGAGCTGCCAGCGTGCAGGTGATTTAAGGTGGTGATTTGGGGCCAGCCGAGGGGCCAGCCTGGGAAGGAATGCCACGTCACTGGGAAGCCAGGCTGATCGCCACTGACTCAGACCCCCCTCAGGAACCAACACGGGGGGAGACGAAAGGATAGCTTTTCATCGTTGCTGTTGGCCCTGAGTTCTTGTGGATTTCAGGCCAGGGATCCGGAGGCTGGAGGGACTGGAGGTGGCTCAGATCAGAACAACAGTTAAAAACAAAGAACACTGTTGATACGGAAATGCTATCAACTGTCAATGATAAATTAATCAATAGGTTTTAAAAAAATATTTAATTATTTGGCCGCACCGGGTCTGAGTTGTGGCAACTGGGATTCTCACTGTGGCACGCAGGATCTAGTTTCCTGACCTGGGATCAAACCTGGGAGCACAGAGTCATAGTACTGAACCACCAGGGCAGCGCCAGTAGTGATTTAAGAAATGGAAAATTGGGGTATCCTGGTCAGAGAACTAAAATTTTTTTTTTAATTTGAATTGATCACCTTATGTTTTCTACTGAAAGATTAATGATAGAAAGGGGAAATTATGTTTCGAGAGAACAGAGTCGAAACATCTATATTATCTATGGTGAAACAGATCACCAGCCCAGGTTGGATGCATGAGACAAGTGCTCGGGCCTGGTACACTGGGAAGACCCAGAGGAATCGGGTGGAGAGGGAGGTGGGAGGGGGGATTGGGACGGGGAATACATGTAACTCCATGGCTGATTCATGTCAATGTATGACAAAACCCACTGAAATGTTGTGAAGTAATTAGCCTCCAACTAATAAAAATAAATGAAAAAAAAAAAAATAAAGATCTTGGAATGGAAAAAAAAAAGAAAGGGGAAATTAATGAAATCGATGTTTTATGTAATACAATAGAAATGAACATTTGCGTGGCTCCCGCCCCCTGGGGTGAGCTGTGAATCTGCCTCTTTAGGAGACCACATTCCTCTCTCTCTCTGGCTGAGCCTCAAGGCCTGTGGGATTTTAGTGCCCTGACCAGGGACTGAACCTGGACCAGGGCAGTGAAAGCGCAAGTGTTAACCCCTGGACTGCCAGGGAACTCCCAAAGTTCCCTGTTTCCTAAATGAACCACTGGGGCTCCCCTGGCAGTCCAGTAGCCAAGACCGTGCTCCCAGCGCGGGGGCCCGGGCTCAGTCTCCGGTCAGGGACTAGATCTCACTGCAGCTGAGACCTGGCGCACCCAGACAAATCAGCAGAAAATATTTAAAAAGATACACGTGTCGATTCTACTTACGAAGGTGTAATTCACCAAACTGCTTTAAGTCATAATTATTTTGAGGGGAAGGGTTTTCTTATAGCTGGAAAACATAGATTAAAACCCAGTAAATATTTCACACAAACACCAAAGAGTTATAACCATATTCATCAGTTCATTCAGTCCTATGTGACTAATTCTTAATACTCTGGTAACAGTTTTATGAAGCCATCAGGTTTTCCATTAGAATTCTCTAATTTCTTACCCAGTTCAGCGATATGATCTGAAAGTTATTGGAAATTTGTACTTGTTAAAAGGTCTTCCCAAGTGTCAATAGTAGTAAAATAAAAAACCCACCTGCCAATGGAGGAGATAGAAGAGACGCAGGTTTGATCCTTGGGTTGGGAAGATCCCCTGGATAAGGAAATGGCTAACCCACTCCAGTATTCTTGCCTGGAGAATCTCGGACGGAGGAGCCTGGTGGCCTACAGTCCATGGGGTCACAAAGAGTCGGACACGAGTGAAGCAACTTAGCATGCACGCACATACTTATATCAGTAAGTCCTTTCTATTAATCTTTTTGAAGATGAAGTTTTTTTTGAGGGGGGCAAAACCATCAAGAGTACAGCAGTACTTGTCTAGATTTGTGATCAAGATGTTTTTAGTTACAGTTACAAAGGTTGCAGAATGTTGGTGTTTCGGGTTAATGTGTACAGTTCACAAGGTGCTTTCATGTCCCCCCCAGAAGTCATGAGGGAAAGCAGTTTCACTTCCCACCCAGTAGAGAGGGCGGCTGCCCCTCCTGCTCTGCTCCAGGATACAGCAACCGGCTTGCCTTTTCAACAGGCAGGCTTGCAACAGAAGCCGAAGTTTTGTTATCTGCAGACAGACTCAGCTTCATTTTCAACTTTTCACACTGAAATCATTTCAGATCCCAGGAATGTTGCCCAGACGGCTCAGAGGACCCCGAGCCCCCACGGCTTCCCTGGCAGCCGCACGTCTGGAAACCAGGAGGGGGGTGCTGGCGACGCTGCTGATGGCGCGGCAGGTGGGTTCCCGGCGGCCCCCACACACAGCCCGAGTCAGGGTCTGGGGGGGATGGGACTGGGCCAAAGACTCCTCTCGGTGGGAGGAGGAGCACGTTGATCTGCTCCCACCACGTGAGTGACCACGGAGCCCAGAGGATGGGACCCCAGGGTGAAGGGGAATCACGCAGAGCCTTGGCCGCTCAGTCAGCGGAGGACTGACTCTGAAAGGAAGCTTAAAATGTCCTCACAAAAAGAAAAGGCAAAGAGGGACTTCTGTGGCGGTCCGGTGGTTAAGACTCCAGCTCGCAAACCTCGCAATGCAGGGGACGCAGGTTCTATCCCTGGTCAGGGAACTGAGATGCCACGCGCTGCGGAGCCAGCGCGCCCCTAGAGGGTCCGTGCGTCGCCACGGCAGGCCCTGCACGACACCAGGAGGACGCTGCGTGCAGGAACTGAGACCCAGCCCGGTCAAATAAATTATTAAAAAGAAGCACATCGTATTTTTTAAAGGCTTATACTTATAGATATTTATAACCATTGTTTATGTTTACACATTAAAAAGAAATTTAAATGTAGAAAAGACCCCACTCTCACACTGCATCATCTTTTCTCTTCTAATGTGGCATCCGCACCTCCAGGCACAGACAGAACTTTACATGGACAATTGCCACCCAGCAGCCACTCACCCCTTACTCGACGGACAGCAAATAAAGCGCTCTGCCGTGGCGGGGGGCGCCTTTCTGACAATACACGGAGGATATTGGAACTGAAGTGCTTGCACGGGCTTATTGTCAGAGGCTGGAGCGGGCAGGAGTCACATGACCCAGATTCCGGGATCAGAGGAGTCCCCTAAGTGAGATAACATCGCACCACAAAATTACGAGCTGGGAGGAGAAGACATGAGGTCATCTCTGTCGCATGCAGCTGCTTCCCGCTCGCCTGGGAGCCTGCGTGAGTCTTTCTCTTCCTCTGGGCTTCTGCCTTCTGAGAAACGCATCTTGAGGCAACTCGCGTGGACCATCGCGTTGTCACTTTCCAGGCTGAAGCTCTGTCCGCTGACCTTGTGCTCCGCACCACGTCGGGGCTGCAGAGGCTGAGTTCTGTTGGCAAGTCTGCCCTCATGGCAGCCTTCCCCCAGACTCTCAGGTTCCCTGGGAAGACACTGGGGAGGCGTGAGAGCCGCTGCCCAGGGCTACGGGATGAGCGCCCCCACTGCAGGTGTGTCCTGGGAAGCCAGGCTCCCAGGACAGGCTCCCGGCAGGCAGGGTGGCCTCCCTTGGGTTTCGGTCGTCCCCGTCTCCCGCCCAAGGCCGTGACAGGCAGATGCACGTGTGCGCTTGGGACTGAAAGACCCCTGCCTTTCTGGGGAGGACCTCTCCCCACTGTGTGTGAGCCTGGGGGGTGTCTGCCGGGGTGGAAGCAGCCCCACAGGTACATGACTAGGGTGACCTTGTCTCCGGCTTTTGCCGACGGAGTCCCTGCGTGTGCCTGCTGTCCCAACAGAATTACCAACAGCGGCCCGTTTTCACTCTCAGAAGCATCTCAGCATCACATTCGTCACCTTGCGTGTTACCCATGAAAGCACATCAGCGTCCCCCCTGCCTCTTGTCTCAGGGGCAGCTCCACCGCACCTCACAGAGCGGAGGGCCCCACCTGAGTCCCACGACCCCGGCACATCTCCAGGCAGGAGCCAAGACGCTCTCCTTTGGGGAGCCCCTGTTTTGAGGTGGTTCCTGTCACCCACAGTCATGAGTCCTGCTGACACAGTCTCGGCGTGGGCAGCCCGCCCTACCCCCAGCCCACCGCCCGTCTTCAGGTCCTGCAGGAGCCTGCCCTCCCTGTGGGCCCCACCTACCCCCACCCCCTCCCCGCCCCGTGAGACTTTGCTAGACACCTGGCCTGACTTTCCCAGGCTGGCTCTGGGAGAGTGTCCACTGAACCCCAGTGATTACAGCCTCTGGCCTGCACGCTCACACACACAGTGTTTACACTTGATGCCCCGTTATCTCGGGGTGGGATGGGGTAGCTTTTTTCCTCCAAGATTCTGACTCTAAGCCCCTGGGAAGGGACAAGGACCCTGCTGAATCTTTCATTTTCTTGCAAACAGGACGCTGGGCACACAGCAGGCATCCCGTCGATATTTGCTGATGGCATGAATTATAAACGTCAGGGTCATGTTGCCTGTGCGCCCGGCCGAGGAGACCGTGTCCTGGGGAAACGGGCGGCCCGGAGTCTCCCGTGTGAGCAGCTGGACGGGCCGGTGGGCGGGGCAGCAGGTCTCACCGCCTCCTCAGGCACAAAGGCTTCTCCGGCCTGCACCCCGCCGGCCTTTCCCGATGCCACGCGTGCCCCTGCCCTTCGCCCCACTGCCCCCACCTCCCGCCCCGTCCTCTGAAGGCAGCAGGGACGGTGTGTCACAGCGCGGGAGCGGGAGGCAGGTGACCCACGGGCCCTCCCGGACCCTCCTCCCTCTCACTCCCTCTCGCCCCGGCCTGCGTGTCTCTCTCCGCTGTTTAAACACTGGGCGCCTGGCGCTCTCCTCTACGCGTGTCCTTTCCTGAGGCAACTCGCACTTGTGGGTTTAACGGCCATCTTTATGCTGACGGTTTCCAGCCTTCTTTTTCCAGGGTGAACCTCTTCTCGGAGTTCCAGACTCACATATCCATGTGCTTATTTGCGAACTTTTCTCTCTGGTCCCACATCATAGCAGATACATCCTAGATTGAAACATTTTTTCCATGTCAGTGAGAATGCTTTGGCTACAAAAACAAAACAATGTGAGCAACACCTTGCACAATAAGGATGTACACTGTCTCTTCCAGAGGCAAGGAAACTGATGGTCAGCTCCACAATGTAACCATTGACCCGGGTCTCTCCAGCTGGAGGCCACCCCCAGCGCTTGGCTTGGTCCTTAAGCTTTGCCCTATGTGTTCCTGAGAAGACTACTTTCAAGCATCACAGAAACATCTTCTAGAAGTGGGCTATGTCCTGATGAGTGTCTCTCTTTTAATAGGGAGAAACCTTTCCCCAGAGGCCGTGCCCCTGGACCACATGCTCACACCCTGCCGACGAGGGGCGTGGTGGAGGGTGAAGCACCATGTTTCCAAGGCGTCCATGGTCACCGTCATCTCTGTCGCCTGGGCCGCAGCCTCATAGCTGCCCTCCCGGCTTCTGCTCCAGCCTCTCCTCCATCCGTCCTCCACAAACTGCAACCGAACACACGTTTCCAGGTACAAGGTGCATGGCACGCACAACGTCAGTGTCTTTTCTCTCCTCCATCACTGAGAAGTTTCCCACCATTTGTGGTGACAGTCACGCTCCATGAAAGCACCTGTCTAGCCATAAGAAGCTGCTACTCAAATGAAGACCCAACACAGCCAAAAATAAAAGTACAAAATATTTTTTAAAGTTGTTCAGATTTAAGTTTTAACCTAATCTTTTAAGAGCTTGTAGCAAGCCACAGCCTTAAAAGAGAGGCTTTCAAGACAGAGGACAGGGAATGGTGAACCGAAGCTTGTGAGATTCACCTGGAGAGCAAGAAACCGAAGGCAAAGGCGTGAGAGACACACCGCGGTGTAAGGGTGTTACTGCCAGGGCTGGGGGCGTCATGCACTTTTCTTCTTTCCGGTCTATCTTGGCTGCACTGGGTCTTTGTTGCCACGCGCGGGCTTCTCGCTGTGGGGCACAGGCTCCCACCCGCAGCGCATGGGGGCACCTCTCGTGGCGGCTTCTCTCGTGGCAGAGCTCGGGCTCTGGACCGTGGGCTCAGCAGCTGAGGTGCAGACTTGGTTGCCCTGTGGCAAGCAGGATCCTCCCAGACCAGGGATCGAACCCCACGTCCCTGCGTTGACAGGTGGATCCCCAACCACTGGAGCACCTGACAAGTCCCTCGAAGCTTCGACAGGGAGGACACGGAGCTTGGGATGCTGCCTGGACCCCTGAGAACCACCCTGCCCCCACACATTCTGCAGCCCTCAGACGGTACATGGCTCGGCAAGGCGGGGATAACCTGAAGGCAAGCGGGGGTCCACTCCTGCCCTCCCACCTGACCCTCGGGGAGCGGCCCGCACCTCTGCACCGGCGCAGGACGCCTGGGGCGTGGCTGGGCAGGGACAGGGCCTCCACTGTGGCCCTAGAGCCACGCCCCCCGCTCACATGCTGCAGGTGCTCCCCCGCCCCGCAAAGCCCAGTGTGGAGGGCAGAGAGGGTCAGTGAACCTGAAACCGGAGTCAGGTCACGACGGAAGTCCTGATCCAGCAGCGGGTGCTCGCACGTGACGAAAGTCTGTGGCCAGGTCCCCGCCCTGCACTGCCACGGGGCCATGCACACGTCCCCGAACCCCGGTGCCACCGAAGGAGATGAGAACGAGGGGTTACAGGAAGAAGCCTTGAAATGACTGAGGTCACGAGAGGAACTAGATCTGAACAGACCGGACACTCGGTGATGGGACAGGACACAGGTCTGCCTGGGGCAGGTGTCTGGGGCTCCAAAGGAAAGTGGAGTTCAATTTTAGAAAATCAAGAAAGTTGAAATTATTTTTCATTCGATTGCATAAAGTATATATTTTACAAGTGTTCCCTGCCCACCCCTGAAGGTCTTGTTTAAAACTTTGCAGCACTACCTCTCTGTACTCAAAGTCCGAAATCTTTCCATGGCCCTTGCGGTCCTGATGGCCTGGCTCCCGCCGCCCCTCCATCCTCAGCCCCGGCCGGTGCAGGCAGCACAGGGGGGTCAGAAATGTGGACTCCAAGGTGAGTCTGAATCCTGGCTCCTGGGTCTGTCCCTTGTCAGCTCTGCACCTGTCCCCTTGCAGGTAAAACAGGGGCCACCAGAGAGAGCTGGTGGCAAAGGACACTGCTCCCTTGATAGAGAGCGGTGTGTCTGGACATGCACTCTGGCTGCTTCTGTCAACTAGAACCTCCTGAGGGTCGCTAACTAGGGTGCCGAGGTCTGCCTCCCTCCCACCCTCCGTGTCCTAGCATCCTAGCACTGCAGGGCCCTCCGTCCCCAGCTGACTGCAGAGCAGTTCTCAGGGACAGCACAGCAAGCCCTGAACCGCGCTGTGTTCGCATCGCCGGTATAGTGGTCACTAACCGACGCTTGGTGGCATCTATATATATATTTTTAAAAACTTTATTTTTGGCTGCACTTGGTCTCCGTTGCAGCGCGTGGGCTTGCTCCAGTTGCAGTGACCAGGGGCTACTCTTCATTGTGGTGTGTGGGCTTCTCACTGCAGCGCCTTCACTTGTTGCGGAGCACAGGCTCCGGGGCGTGCGGGCTCCAGTAGTCACGACACATGGGCTCAGGAGGGCACAGGCTCAATAGCTGTGGCGCACAGGCTTAGCAGTTCCATTGCATGTGAGATCTTCCCGGACCAGGAATGGAATTCGTGTCTCCTCTACTGGCAGATGGATTCTTCACCACTGAGCCACCAGGGAAGCCCAGCATCTCTCTTTTTACCCAAGCAGATGTTCAGTTAATGACCAAAAAGCTGCATCTAAAAACTGACTTGATGGTCTTGTTCTCAAGATAGTGTGGTGTGGTCTTGGCCAGATCAGAGCCAGGAAAGGCTGAGGTGGGCCAGATGCTCACCTGTTACACCCTCGGGTGTCCACTCACGTCTTCTCCTGACCTTCCCTGAGGCTGAGATGAATTCGTTAAAAAATAAATGGCCAAGGGAAACTGTTCACAGATGAAAAAGTGGAAAAACCTGGCAAACGTGAGGACTGGGATAGTCAAAGTGAACATCCCCGTGGTCGGATGGGGTGCGATCCCACGCCGGTGATGAGCATGGCACCATCCATGTGGTGTCATCACCAAGGAAGCAGGACCTGACTCCGGTCCTGAGAGTCACGTTATACGAATGAGAGTCTGTGACTTTTCATAAAACCGTCTGGGACAGGACGAGACTGAAAGTGTAACAGCAGATGAGCTCCTGGAGCAGAGAGGAAAGAGACACCACAAAAAGCCAAGCGGGGTCTGCGGGTCGGACGTTAACGTGGGGTCGCCACCGATTCCGCGCCTGGGTGGCTGGACCGGTCACGGAGGGAAAACACGCGGGCGACAGGGGTGGGGTGACGGGGCGCGACGGGCGTCAGGTGCAGGCTCTCCAGTGGTCCGGAGCAAGGCTAAGGGAGACGGCGCCCACACGGGGAAACGCGCGCGGGCGACCCTGCGGTTTCCCCGTCTGTGAACTTGCCCTCTTGCTCAAGTTCACCTGTGACTCCAAAATCAGCGCCTGGGTGCTCTCCCCGCCGTCCCTGCGCACAGCTCGGAGGCCCGGGTGCGCCGCGCGGGGAAACGCCCCCGCCGCGCCCAGTGCGCCCGCGCTGACGCGCCTCGCCGTGACTCGACAGCTCCGAGAAGCCGCGCGACTGTTCGAGAAGAGGCGAGGCGTGGGCGGGCAGCGGAGGGCGCGATTGGTCGGCCCGCGGTGACGTGTTGGCGCGCGCCGGGAACGCCTCGCCGAGGCCGGGTGCGATTGGCTGGCCCGCAGTGATGTATCGGGGCGCGCCGGGGACGCCCGGAAGGCGGTAGCGGTCGGGCCCGGCTGCTACGGATAAATAGCCCGGAGGCCGGGCGCCGGGATGCCGCTCCTCGGTGGGCTCGGGCCGGCCGCGGGTGTCGGTCTGGTTCTGTTCTCCGCGTCCCTTTGGCCTTGTTCGCCGCGGACAGGAGGCTCAAGCTCTCGGCCTCCGCCGCCTTCCGCTCTCTTCGGCGGCTGCCCGGGCCTCTTGGAGGGGCGGGGTGCGGGGCCGGGCCGGGGACGCCGGGCGGGGGTCCGGCCGGGCCGCAGACCTCGGACGGCAGGGCCCCCGTGTCCCAGCACACCGGGGCTCTTGCTCCACGGACGCAGCGCCGACAGCGCGACCACGGAGGGATTGAGGTGGGTCTCTGGTCGGTCCTCGATGGAGCGGTTCCCGCACACCCGCTCGGTGTTGTTGACCCCTGGAGCCGAGAGGCGCGTGCGAAGCTACAGGGGGAAGCCGAGCGGGCGGCTCCTGGGGAAGGAATTCCAGAATAGAGGAAATGAGGGTCGGGCGAGGTGAGGCGGGGGTTAGTGACGCTCTAACCTGAGGGCTGGAGCGGGTGTGAGCCGTGGCCAGAGTGTCCCAGGCACCGGGACGCCCCCAGGAGCGGAGAGAGCTGCCGGGCGAGCCGGGAACGCCCTGGGGACGTGGACTCTGGGAGGGACCAGAGTTCCGAGAGTGGGTGCCTGATGGGAGGGGAGCCTGTGAAGCGTCCCGGGGACTTCAGTTTTTTCTCAAGTGCAGTGACCTCACTTTCTATACCTGTTTTCCATTGGTGAATTAACGTCTTGCCCTTCCCCCTAGTCAACTCTAGGTTGAGTGTCATTAAGGAGTAAATTCTAAGGAAGACTCAATGCATCAGGGAGTTAGAGGGAGCAGGAGGGGACTGAATCGAATCTCTTCGGGTTAGTGCAGTTAATTAATGTGATTTAGCACCTGGTAACGGAGTTTTGTTAATGTCAACAAGTATATTCAGTAGATGAAATTGGGATTTAAAGTTCACCAAAGCTGTAACTTTCTCTGGCGATTGTGTAAATTGAATATGAGGCGTCCTTATCAATATGAATCAAAATATGGATTAATGAAAACCTAAATTCGGGTTGAGCTTCATAAACTAGAAATTAAAAGGACTGAAAAACAACCTTTTAATGGGGTTAATTCTGAAGGAGCTGGTACTTAAGACTAAGACGCCCATTTTCTCTTTGCTAAAAGACAAGAGTTTGTGAGGCTTTAGTCCCCTGTGGGGGCCCAGCTGACTTGGGTGTTTACAATGTGTGTTTACTTTGATCACCTGTACAATATAAATCTTGGTGACTGAAATTCAGGACATCGTTGCTTTCCTCCTAATTTTTTCTAATTCTTGCAGGTGACGTTTTACTCTGCCGTCTGTGTTTTGGACACGTTCTTACAATGGAGTTCCCTGATTTGGGGAAGCACTGTTCAGAAAGAACGTGCAAGCAGCTAGGTAAGCACTTTTAAGAGAACCTCAACAGAAAATGGGCGTTTTGTCATCTGCTTGCCGGGAGAACTGGACATTGTCTGCATTAGCTGATGTTCTTTGGGTCTTGGCCTCTGTGGTTCTTAGCGATGAGCTGCTGGCCTGAGGTTGAGGTTCTGTACCGTCAGGTACGAGGCTGGTTGCCAGCACTGGGTGGATAGAAGAGCACTGCTTAGACACTCGTAGTGCCACCTGAGCTGGGGTCCCTTTGGAAAGGGTCGCTGTACCGGTTCTGCAGTGTTGCTGACATTGTGAAATTCACGGATCCCAATGATTTTATTCTCCTGTAACACCTTGAGGATGTATTTGATAGGCGTAACATGAAGTCAGGGAAGGTGAATACTTGTTTAATGTGACGTATGATTCTTTTGTTCTAGTCTTTAAAACACTTTACTGTTTTTTATTTATTTTTTTTTTAGATTTTCTTCCGTTAAAATGTGACGCGTGTAAACAAGATTTCTGTAAAGATCATTTTACCTATGCTGCACATAAGTGTCCCCTTGGATTCACCAAGGTAATCGATCATACTTCATTCTGAAGATTCTGATCCTCCCTCTCCAAAGCTGTGCTGCCCGAGATCGTGGACGCGAGCCCCACATAGTCGAAGCTCAGCTGGTGTGAGAGGAACCGTAAAGTCCATTGCTCGGTCACACCAGCCTCGTTTCGGGCCCTCGGTAACCATGCGTGGACAGGGCAGGGAGGAGCGTCCACCTTCCCAGGAAGCTCGGGCCGCGTAGCTCTAAAACCACAGGGTGTTCTCGAGGGTTTCTGGAATCAGTTGTATCCAGACCTTCAACGCTTACTTAACACGTTAAAATGTTTAGTTCCTTTTATTCAACACACCATGGGAGAACTGCTCTGTCTTCCTGTCTTCCTGTGGGGCTTGATGGGACCCGTTTGGGAGGAACTGTGCATGCTGTCTTTCGGGGTCACTTCGCAGCCTTGGCCTCCTGCTTCGGTGATTCAGACGGGACCTGGTGGAAACCGGGCTATGGCTGAGGGAAGCCAACTTGCCTAAGTCCAGAGGTGTGAGACCTGGGTTGTTGATGTTTCAGGGGGTCCCAATCTGAACTCACTTGTTTTGGGTGCTTCCGGGAGCAGTTTCCTGCGGTCTTTGGCCAGCACTCTACTGGTTCCTCGAGGTGGCAGTTTAGAGGTGCAGATGATGGCATTTCAGGCTTTGACCGGTGTGGGCTGTGGTCTGGACCTTCACTGATTTGAGGGGCGGGGGACGGTGACTCATGTTCGCCCAGCACCAAGGACCAGGCCACACTGTGGTTTTGTTGACGTGACCTTCCCGTTTCCCTGGACTGGGTGACTCTGCCTAGACATGACTCAGCACTGCTTGCTTTCTTAACTCGCCCACTGGCCAGCCGCGGGAGCACCCCCGGGTGGCTTTCCAGCTTGGCTTCCAGACACTCTGGGGCTGCCTGTCACTCGCCCACGTCAGTGTCACCTCAGAGCGCTCCTTGAGTGAAGCTAGCTCAGCCCTGGCCCTGAGGGATGCCAAGCATGGTAGGCGCTCCGCTGCTGGGTGCCCTGCTGGTTCCTTCCAGAGCCCCCCGTCCTGGGCTTGGCGGGTGGTGCTGAGCCTGAGCGCTCAGCTGGGCCACGTGCGCCTTGGCGGGTGACGTCTGAGGTGTGGGCATGGAGGAAGCCCTGTGCACATCGGGGGGGTGCTGGTGGGCGGGGCCGGGGCTCCTCTCCGCTGGCGTTTGCCCCCCAGCAGCCCCGCCCGCCCTGGAGGCGTCAGGGCAGCTTCTCCGCTCACCCCTACTGCTGGACGGACAGCCCTGCCGTCCCGAGACTGGCCCTCCGGGCTGCTCACCTGCTTCCCTCCTGGGTGGCCTTGCCGGCTCCCTTAGGGTCGTCTCTGTAGGCGGGCGACAGTCTGTTGTGCGTTGGTTCCCCTGGGGTCCCCCCGAGCTGGCTGACTGCGGCTCAGGCTGCCGTCAGCCCTCCCGTGACAGCGAGGCCAGCGTCTGTGCCGTCCCCGTGTGACTGCGCCCCGGCCCTTTCTGTCGTGTGCGTGCATCTCGGTTCTCTGATCAGCCCTGTCATCTTGTTTGTTATTTTAGGATGTTCGGGTCCCGGTGTGCCCACTCTGTAACAGCCCCATCCCAGTGAAGAAGGGGGAGATCCCCGATGTGGTGGTCGGTACGCACATGGATGGACAATGTCGGCGTCCCCCCGGGCAGGAGACGGCGAAGGTGAGGCAGGGCCGTGGGCGCCGCTTCCTCCTGGGGGAGAAGCGCAGTTATCCGCTCAGGCTAATTACTTACAATAGTTTTTGCATAAAATTAAACCCTAACAATAGTTGGTGATGGACAGGGAGGCCTGGCGTGCTGCGGTCCATGGGGTCGCAAAGAGTTGGACACAGGCATCTCACTATTTCTACTAAGGTGGAAAGTTAGCATGGTTTCTGGGAATCGCTGCCCACGTGCACCTTTTTTCTGGGCTCCCCAGGAGACGGCGTAGTGCATACTGATGACACGCAGACCCCAGCACGCGTGTCTGTCTGTCTGGAGCAGACGGGTGCCGCCTGCATTCCCCGTGGGCTGAGTCCAGCCTGTGTGCTGTGTGTGCCTGTCCCGCGGGGGTTGCTGCCCGGCCCGGCACCCTCGCTCCCGCAGTGCTCCTGGCACTCGTGGGCGTTGGCGGTTTTCCCGCTTCTGCTGCTGCTCGGGGGTGCCCGTGGGCGACTGCTGTCCTTGACCAGGTGTGGCAGCCTCGCGCTGGCTGAGCCTTGCAGACAGGGAGCCCTGGGCCCGCCTGCGCCCGCTCTGGACCGCACTCCGCCGTGCTGGTCCTCCCGGACCGGTCTCCTTCCCCCTCAGGTTGCCTCCTCTCTATCCCCCGTGCGGGGGCTCTGTCCTGGGTCCTGATCAGTCTCAGGCTCCCAGGGGTCAGGGCAGCTCTGCTGCAGGCGGGGGGAGGGGGTCTCCCGGAGGCACAGCCTCTCCTGGCCCCCCCCCGAGCCCCCAGTGCTGCGGTTTCTGAGCCTTTGGGGAGCTTGTGTCACAAGCAGGCTGCCTCTTGGCCCTCCGCACCAGCTCGCAGGGTTTCACGTCTGCTGAGCACGTTCTGCTTGTCCGTGAGCTTTCCCTAAAGTCGTGGTTGTTCCCTTTTATCTTTCATGGTTTTGCATTCATCCCTTTTCAGAACGTCTCTTTGTGGTCACTTTAGAACTTCAGGCAGAGTAGGAGCCACCCTCTGTGGTCACCTCCATGTCTGAGGAGCCCCGGGTTGGCCACGGCCTCAGCAGACAGCACGTGGTGGCCTGTCCCCCCCTCAGATGCGAGGCTCACGGGCCTCCCGCACGTCCCTGTGCCCAGCCCCACGCTGTGCGCTCCCCGGGCTGGCTCGGGTGGTCCTCTGGGATGCGGGCCGCGCGGCCCCCGGCTCTCAGCCTGCAGCACGTCTCCAGGGCCCGGCTCCTGTGAGGCTGAGTCACCGTCTCCAGTCCTCCGCTGCCTAAGTGCTCCAGCAGCTCCCTGCTTCCCACGCTCAGTGCAGGACAAAAACAATTACGACAGATAACCTGGAGCAGGAGAAGGCAAAGCCCGCCCGGAGCCCCCATCCCAGGCCCTCTGATCGGACCCCCTGCCATCCCGTGACCTCCCGGCCCTCACCCCTGCCCCCGGCCCCAAGAGCCCCACTCCGAGCCCCCACGGCCCCGTGTGCTCTGGCCCCAAGGCCCCCACCGGTCCTGCTGCCCCGTTTGGGGCCCTTGTGAGCGTCTGGAGCCTCTTGTAAAACCTCCCTGCCTTCCCGAGACCGCGGCCCGCCCGTGCCCTGCCCAGGTGGCCAGGCCCCCCTCCTGGTGGCCGAGCCTGCTCCGTCTCCGCCCGCCAGCTCCTTGCTGTCCCGTGCTCGGTCACTGCCTGCCTTGGTGGAGGGCCGCCCCCAGGCTGCCGACCCTGCCTCCCCCGTTGCCAGCTGCACAGTGGGGAGTGCCTGGCAGTTTATGGCACCCAGAGACCGCCCCCCCCCGACGGAGCACAGCCGCCCCGTCCCTGGGGCCCTCCCAGCTCCCCTCGGGCCCATGCGTGGCTGTCTCTCCCTGACCCTGTCTGCCCCCACCCCATCTCGTTTCTCTCAGTGGGCGCACCCCCAAGCATCCCATGTGAGTCCCCAGCTTAAAGTGCTGGCTTTGTGTCTGTCATCTGTTAAAAGTTTCCTTAATTAGCATTCTTAATCAGTATTTTTCTGTTTACCTGACAAACCTCAGTGAAAGCCCGGCGCCTTCGTACTGTTTAGCTAAGAACTGTCTCTGGTTTGAGTGCTGAGGGTCTTACTCGGGGGCTGGCTGAGTGATCGCTCAGCGAGGCGGCTGGTACATTGGAGTGACTTGTGCTTTCACAGGTGTTCACATTCCGCTGCTCCAGAGAGGGCTGCAGGAGGAGGGAGATGCTGCGGGTGGCGTGTGAGGAGTGCCGCGGCAGCTTCTGCCTCCAGCACAGACACCCTCTGGACCACGGCTGCGCCCGCGGAGGCCGCCCCGCCAGCTCAGCCGGGTGAGGGCGGCCTCACTCAGGCTGCGCGTGGGGACCACCTGGACCAGGAATTGGGTCCCACGCTTGGCCATGGGGGTGGAATATCCGCTGTGGGGTTTGGGTAACTGTGATCTAAATTAAAAGTGGACCCAGAATGGAAGTTGGATTCTAGTCGTTGTTTGCTGGAACCTCAGTTCTGAAGCTAGAAGCCACATTCATGGTGCAGGTGGGGGTGGGCTCGTTTCCGGGCCGCGGGGAGGGTCTGCCCGGGCGCCCCCTTCGTGTGGAGAGTAGTCCCCGTCTCCCTGGGGCCCCCGGCCTCTGCCTCGCATGGCGTTGTCTCTGTGTGGTGGTTGCCAAGTGTCCCCTTGGCAGCCCAGCAGTCTGTGGGGCCGGACAGTGACCCCCCACGCTGTGAGCGCGGCTGCACACCACGCCAGCCGCCTGCCCTCCCCGTGGGCCTGGGGGCTGCTGCGCTCCGGCCACCTTGTGATGGCGGCCCAGCCCCTCCGCTGGCTGGCAGCCAAGAGGGCCCCTCGGGAACATGGAGCGTCTGCCCCCACCTGCCGCAGGAGGAGTGGAAGCTGGGTCCCCTGCTGCCGTCTCTGACCGTCTCCCGTGTTGTCTGCCTGAGCCAGGCGGAGGGTCCTCTTGTCCCTGCGCGTGTGGCCTCCATGCTAGAGGTGAGGAGTTGGCGGAACGCTGACCTGAGCCTTCCCCACAGGTGCTCGGATCCTGGGCCATCGGGGGCTTCCCTCGAGGGGCCGGGCGGCTGGCTGGCCCGGCACTTCAGGTACGGCCCGGGACAGGCCGGGGGGACGGTCACGCCGAACGCTCATGGCGCAGCTCCCGCCTGCCCGCTGGGGCTCCGCATCCCGTCCCAGCTAGACGGCGGAGGAGGTGCACGCCTGCCTGGAGGCTCCTGAGCCCCAGGGTGACCCCGGGAGACACTGCACAGCTGCGGTCTGAAGACCTGTGTGTGGTCGATGCTGTTTTGTACGCGATCACCCGTTTGTAGTTAATGCAGACAAATCTAAAAACATAAGCTGTTTTCTTCTCTTTCAGATTCAAAGCAAAGCCATGACGTGATTGATCCTGCCCAGACTGGCCTGTTCGCGTACGTTACCTGCACTGTGCGGGTAACTTCATGCTCCAGCAGGTCCCTGCTTCCCACACGAGCAGGTCGGCCTGGGGGTCAGTCAAGGGGCTTCGGTCGCTCCAGCCATCGACAGCGGGCACACGCCGTCTTCCCCGTGTGGCTGCTGGGGGATCGGCCATCCGATCCCAGGCGGAGGGGGAGCGCCTGCCCCGTAGGGCTCCTTGTCCCGGGCCCACCGCCCCTGCTGCACTGGGAGGGCAGCCGTGACCCTCTCATTGCAGGCGTTGCGGTGACGCCAGGAGACTCGTCTCGCGGGGCCTCGGGAGCCAGGAAACCCGATGGAGAGGGTGCCGTCCGGTTGGGTCCCCATCATAACCCACGGGGCACACAGCCTGGTTGCCAGACAAAAACCCGCACAGCTACCCCTTGTTTTCTGTGTCTAGAGCCTCAGGGTATGATGGAGGGGTGGTGTGTTGGGGTCCCAGTCCGCAGGTGGGTGATGCGGCTGTTTGTGGCCTCATCTGGTTAGTGGTGGCAGGTCTAGGCCGCTGGCTCTCCAGATGTGCCAGGGCTGCCCCCGCCACGTTCCTGATACTGTGGGTCTCCGGGCCACGCGCACAAAGCACTTCCTGGGGTCCGGGTCCACTGGCGGTCCCGAGCTGGTGTTCGGAAGCACTGGTGAGTGTCGGGAACTTGAGTGTGTGTTTCTCAACTGCAAGGTTCATGATATCTGTACACAGATCAGGTCTTTCTCAGGAGAGGTTAATGTCCAAACTGAGACTCGGTAGCGCTGGATTTTGAAGACAATACCAAAAAAAAAAAGTCTTGTTACAAATATTTACGGGTTGAAATAGTATTTTGGATACAGTGGATTAAATAAAGTATTAAAATGAATTTACTTGTTTTTGTTTTGTGTTTTAATTGTGGCTACTAGGAATTTTAAAAGTAGGTAGAGCTTGCGTCATATTTTCTCTCAGCACTATTCTTGATCATCCAAACTAAAGGACAAAAATGTGCCACATTATCAGTGATTATCAACTTACACGCGTGCACTCATGTTTCTCAGCTGTGATTGGAATGTTTAAGTGTGTTTAAGAGCTTTCTGAGAAGTTAGCATTTTCCTGAAGGCCCTGTGTGAAGAGACATTGGAATGGCACAGAAGGGTAAAGGCCAGGAAAGCAGACATCTGCCGGGCAGTCCCTGTCGCTATTTGCAGAGGTCACGGTCCCCCGGGGCCTGGGCACGTCGCTGCCCCCAGGTTCGGTCCTTGCAGAGCGCCGCCGTGCTGGAGGGCCGTGTTTCTGAGTTGGGTGAGAGGGCCCAAGGGGGCACCCAGGACGTCACACCAACTTCCTCCCCGTCAGTTTCCGCACCCCCAGCGGCTGTTTCACGGGTTCAGTTCATGCGATGCAAACGCCGTCAGCAGGTCTGCCTTGAGCAGAGCTGAGCACTAGTTCTGAGAATTCCCTCTGGACAAGACCACGTCCCAAAGGACGGGGGAGTCATGAGCGCATTTTAAATTTTTGTAGGAAGTGCTGGTATTGAGAGTTCTGAGTGCCCCTTTTTAAGTGTCCCAGGTCTGCGTGCGTTTTTGAGAGAAGGCTGCCTCAGCTGCTGGGAGCGACCTTGAGCACGCTGTGATGTTGGCCGTGGTTTCTTCACCTGGGATGGGCCGAGGCTGGCGCTCAGCCTCAGGGCTGCCCGAGGTGCTGGGCTCGCCGGGTGTGCAGGCTCTGCCCGGGCCTCGGTGCCCAGCGCTGGGCCCACCACCACCCCACTGCAGGAGGAGGGTCAGGCCGGCCTTCCCAGCAAGTCCACGTGTCTCGGGAGCGTGGGGGGAAGGGAGAGCCTTGGGGCAGCTGAGCGTGTTCTCCCGCCGCCTGGAGTCTTCACCACTTGCAGCCACACCCTCCCGGCCGCCGCCGCCGTCCTGCCTCCGTGAGAGCCGTGGTCAGGGCCAGGCTGCCTGCCCAGCGCCCCGTGTCCAGTGACCAGTCCTACCGGCTGAGCTGGTGCAAGGCTGCCGTATCAGACATGCCCACGAGGTGTCACCAGAGGGCCTCTGAGAAGCAGGGAGCAGGCGACTGGGACCTTCATTCCTGCAGGAAACCATGTCCAGGTGCCAGGAGGGGCGCGACCAGCCCATCAGCCCCAAGTCAGTGTTTGCGGGTTGTCCGTGTTCAAAGGGATTGGGGTTTTCTTAAGTGTATTTTTTAAAGTAATATTTAGTGGATTTACCTGCTTTACTATGCTGTCTCTACTGTACGGCAGAGTGAGTCAGCTCTGCGTTTACCTACGTCCTCTGTTCTGGATTCCCTTCCCAGCTGGGTTACCACCGAGCCCTCAGTGGCATTTCCCGCGCTGGGCAGGAGGTTCTCATCAGCCGCCTGTCAGACGTCCTGTGGATAGTGCGTGCATGTCAGCCCCCACCTCGCAGTCCTGGCCGCCACCCCTTCCCCCTTGGTATCCATGTTTGTTCTTGACCAGGCTTCCACATTCATTTTTCGTGGCAATGCTGCGGCCTAATCTGGAAGGTGGGTTCTGAAGTGAGTTTCTGAGCTAGTCTCCGTTTTCCAGGTTTGAAGCCGCACAGTGAGGACTGTGGACCTGGGCCCAGCGCTGCAGCTGCCCTGAGACGGGGGTGTCGGGAAGGCGGCGGGAGCGAGGCGAGTCTGACTCTCCCGCTTGGTCGGGTGTGAATGTCCATGGGTAAGTGCCAACTTACTGCTTTATTTCATTGCAAGGCTGCGGTCAGCCACCGAGGTGTGCTGCGCGAGGGGAGTGGGTGCCGTGGAGGAGCCGAGGGAGCGGGGGCCGCGGGGGCCGCAGGGGGTGGGATGTGCAGGCGGTTGGTCTTCAGTCCTCCCAGCGGCCAGGTGAGCAAGCTCGGAAGTGACTGTGCCCCGGGCGAGCCTTCCCGTGGACTCCAGCCCTGGTGCCATCTCAGCCCAGCTTGTGGGGCCCCCGAGGCCAAGCACAGAGCTACGTCACGGCCATGTGCCCAGCCTGCAGATACTGTAAGATCATAAATGTTTGCAGTTTTCAGCTGCAAAATTGTGTTGATGTGTTGTGCAGAAATAGAGAACACCACCATCTCCGGTCATGAAGAAGCAGCTTTGCCGCCCTCGCTCGGTCCCTTGGGTTGGGAGGCGGCATGGCTCACATTTAACAGGGCCGTCACTCATTTACAGGGTGACTTGGAAGTCGATAGTTTTGAGTGGGGCCCAAAGGAAGAGGTCAGTTTGTAGTACAGATGGTCCTGCACTTGAGTCACGAAACTTGGAAAACCTGAGAATCACACGCCAGACTAAGCCCCTGACGGGCTCACCGGTGTTCGCCCGTGACTGTGGGACCCTGGGCCAGATCCATTTCACCTGCTCCATTAATCAAGTCATTTGAAGACTTTCTCTTCCTCGAGGCCTCATGGAGCCTGGACGATGAGATGCTCACCTGACTTGTTTTCCAGGAGCCTGGAGTCAGCTGGGCCGGGTTCCTCCTGAGCTGGTTATGAGTGGATGGGACCTCCAAGCCTCCAGGGGGCAAGCACGAATCTCCTGTCCATGATCTTTGACATCAGAGCTGAGAACTTCACCCTTGGTCTCTAAGTGCATCCACTTTTGAACATGCAGAGGCCTGTGGCGAGGTTAACACCTTCATGGAGTGAGATTATCCCAGCTTTTTCCCATCACGTCTCCCCGCACTCCCCATCCATCCAACCTCAGGCTGCCCTGCTTCTTTATATCCCATAAGTACCCTGGGCCCCTTGCCTTCGTGGAGGTGGAGCTGAGGTTTGTTCTTCCGTCTCCTTGCTTGGCTGACTTCCTGCAGACCTCAGCGTGTTGGCTAGCTGTGCTTCCGGCAAAGTGAGCCTGGTCCAGCAGTAGTTGGAGCAGTCCATTCTCAGATCCACGGGGCTCTGTTGGGTGGGTGTGTCAGCAACCCAGTGCACGCTGACGGTGGTGGTTTTTCTTGCTTTTCTATCCCACTGTCTGTCTCCTGTGTATGTAGCTACTTTCTGTTGACTAGCGGTCATGCTATATGAGCAATTACAGTCTGGGGTGTGGGACTTGATAGTCTTCTAAACTTGATCTTTTCTTCTTTCAGCCCACAAGTGGCACCAACAATAAATCCTGAATCACTTAAATGCAGTTTCAGAAATTGAGATGAATTCAAGGTGGATTTTATGCATTGCCTGCAAGAGCTGGTCTCTCTTTATATTCATGCCTACAGTGTAGCTTTTCAGGATTTCAACCCAAAGATGGGACGCTTACAAGAACTCTTCCTCTTGGCAGCCCTAAGCCTGCAAAGCTGACAAAATCTTTGTTCACATTCTCAGCCTTTCAGCTGTTTTGTTTCTTCCGGAACTGAGTGAAAAATGGCTCCAACCAGAAGGCTTACTTCTCTAGGTTTCCCTTCTTCCCCTTATTTTTTGGCTTCATGTCATCTATATATATATAACCATGTTTTTCAGCTATTTTCAATGGGAGGCTTTCTGGGGGTCACCTCTTCAGTTTCCAAACCAAGCTCTACTGCTTAGGGTGGCAGTAAAGCCAATCTACGGACACTGGGTTGTGGTGAAGGAAAATGCAGCGTTTGTTGCAGGCACCAAGCAAGGAGTCCAGGCAGCTGGTGCTTAAAAGACCTGAATTCCCTGAAGGCTTTCAGGGAAAGGTTTGTAAAGACAGTGAGGAAGAGGGTTGTGGGATGGGTGATCAGCTTGTGGACATTCTTCTTTACTGCCTGAGCTACCAGGGAAGCCCCAGTGGACATTCTTCTGATTGGTTTGTAGTGACGTAGTCAGGACTCAGCATCCTCAGTACCCCAACCAGTCTGGGTATGCGTGCTTGTGGGCAGCACACAGCTCAATTCCCTCAACTGCCGGGGCTTTCAGCAGCTACAAAATAGCTAAAAGGACATGGCTCGGAATATTACCTATAGCTCTTGAAGGGAACTAAAGGTCCTTGACTTTGTTTAATGGCTATTATTATTTCATCTTGCTTGAATGTTTTCCTTTCTGCATTTTCTGACTTCTCAGATTAAAGCTATTCATTTTTAAAGTTTTTCTACAGACAAACCAGAGGCACTGGACATGGAATGGGGGAGTCCTGTCCTAGAAATGTCCTGTAGGGTCCTGCTCACTGACAGGCCTAGGAGGCTGAGGCTTTTCTACAGACAAGAAGCAGGTGGAGGACATGGGGTGGGTAAGTGGCTGGAGTCTCTTCCCTTCCAGGAAGGCTCCATAGCGTCCTGTTGGGTTACAATACACAATAAACATATTTGTATTTTATACTCTATATTATTTAAGCTTGTATGTGGATGAGAACTTCATTTTTCAGTGATCATGAAGCCAGCTGGAGCAGCTTGAAAACGGAATGGTTCTTCCTGGAGTCGGTAAATTTGAACATGCTTATACCGGTGGCCCAGTCTCCTTATGTGCATGAGAGGCAAGCAAGGTGTTTTATACAATTAGAAACAAGTTAGTTGTCTGTAGAAAGTGAAACTAGAAAGTCCTGGCTTGCTGCCCTATCTTCCACCCCAAGAAGCCCCCTTGAAGGCACAACCCCGTCTAGCTGTCCCCACCTCACTGTCCCCAGCTTAGAAGTCTGACCAACCAGCGGTGGGCGAGACTGTTTAATATTTCTAATAGCCGAAAAATGATTTAACTCGTGGTTGGTTTCATCAGCGTGGCGCCGCCTCAGACTTCAGACGCCCGGGCGATCGGGCCCGCATCCACCTTTATCCAGGCGACCTAACCTGGGTTTACAGGTGTCTGCAGACACACCGCTGCACCGACAACTTGGCGAGCAGGCGCAATGCTGTGAGCGGGGAAGTGGAGGTGGTCTCAGCAGAAACGACAGGACGGGGTGTTCCCCTGCGCCCAAATTCTGCTCTATGGACACAGCGGGCACAGGCACGGTGACACACCACGTCCCAAACAAGCACCCTCGAGCAAAGCTCCCCTCAAGCTTCAAAACTCCCAGTTCACACACGGTGACGTCCAAGTTCAAGAAGTGACTGCGGCCCCCTCCCAAAGCCGGGGCAGGGCAGACCCCAGGAGACCAGGCCCCCGGGCGAGGGTGGGGGACAACCTCGCAATCCTGCGTCCACTTTAAGTGACAGCAGTTAAAATCTACATCCTACTGGAGACTAATTCTCGTGGACCGACCTGCGCTGTCCGCTTTGAGCCGGGGAACCTGCGGGCGCCACCCGCGAAGCCGGAACGCTGAGGGTTGCCGGGCAACCGGCGGCTCCCGGCGCCCAACAGTGACGCCATCGGCCCCACCCCATTCCACGCGGCCGCTCCTCTCCATTGGCCAGAGAGGAGACGGAGGTGTGCCTCGACCAATAGGCGGTGTCGCTCCGGGGGGCGGGACCGCGTTACCTGGCGTCGCGTCTGCCGGAAGCCAGCGTCGACGGCCACGCGCAGGTAGGCGAGTGTGGCGTGCTGAGGGGTAGGGGGTCCCTGCATGGGCGCGGGGCCTGAGCGGCCGTCGGGGGTGCGGGGCCTGCCGGCAGCGTCGGCGGCCTGCCGAGGGCGCGGGGATCCCGCGCCGGCGGTCCCCGCAGCCCCCTGGGTGAGTTCCGCGTGTCCGCGCGGCTCTAGTCAGAAACAGCTCGGAGCCAGCGAGGTCGTCTGAGGCGGGTGGGACGGCGGTGCTTGTGAGGACAGAAGACTCTGCGCAGCGCGGCGGGGAGACGTGGGGCGGGGCGCAGGGCAGAGGCGGGGAGGGAAGCCCCAGGGAGGGTCCCAGTGGAGGTGGGCCTAACCCGGCCTAGGTATTTCACGCACCCTGCCGAAGGAGGCGTCGGAAACGGCTTGGAGGGGCAGGGGCGGAGAACGGTCGGGGGAGACTTCTGAATGATTCGGGAGGAGGGGCGGTGCAGGTCCACTTCTGGGTGTGCTTCGGGAGTGGGGCCAGCGGGGTTCACCGTGGGACGGCCGGGTGTTTGCGAAAGAGGAGTTGTGGGTGACACCAGGGTTTTGGGCTTGAGCTGAAATCTGCATTTTACCAGATGACCTTTGATTGAGGGGACAGACCTTACCAGGGAGATCAGGTTTGTGGAGGATGATGGGCAGTGTGGGTTTGACACGTCTTCTGTGAGACAGTGTGTATCGGTGATACACAAGGGTTGGCAGCGTGGTGGTGCGGCTCAGTGAGAAGCCTGGGCGTCATCAGCCCCTGGCTGGTATTTAAAGCCGCAGGGCTAGGTGAGATGGGGGAGTGAGAGTCAGTGGAGAAGAAGGGAGGCCTGAGCTGGGGGCCCTTGAGCATCCGTGGGCAGGGAGGTGAAGAGGTGGGAGGAAGGCCAGAGAGTGGCTGCGGGGGCGGGGGTTGGAAAACGGAAGGAGAGGGCCTTTGGGAAGAGGGGCAGGTTGTGGCAGATACTGCTGTGAGGTCAGTGCATCCAGTCAGGGATGAGCAAAGCTGCACTGGACTTGGCGTAATCGGTGAGGCCCCATTTTAATCGACGGTGTCTATTGCGGCAGGCGGAAAGTCGTGCAAACTTGCCTTGGATTTGTGCAGGGAGAGGGTGTCTTAAAGGGAGGGTGGGGGGTGCAGGGGTGGCACCCTGAAGAGAGGCATGGAGCTGGAGAATTGCAGTGAGCAGACTTGGGCCTCCTTCTGAGGGAGGAGACTCCTGCCCTCTCACTCCTCCCGACACACAGAGGTCCTGTCTTCAGATGTTGGCAGGACCCTCTTGGTAGCCTTCAGTTTTCTCAGGCAGGAGCTTTTTAGGGGGGCCAGAGTCACTGTAAGTAGTCACTGGTGGCTCAGCTGGTAAGAATCCACCTGCGATGCAGGAGACCCGTGTTTGATCCCTGGGTGGGGAAGATCCCCTGGAGAAGGGAAAGGCAACCCACTCCAGTATCCTTTCCTGGAGAATTCCATGGACAGAGGAGACTGGCGGGCTATAGTCCGTGAGGTTGCAAAGAGTCGGACATGACTAAGCACAACATAGAACAGAGTCACTGTAAAGATGCTGCCTTGACCTGCTAGAAACTGTTTTCAAGTCTTTACAGGCCCAGGTTGAGGCCCGATGTGGGAGGCTCAGGAGGAGGCTGGCCAGGGTTTGGTCGGAAGAGGCTGTTAGCAGATGGGTGTCATTAGTGGTCTCAGTTAGAGCCTTCTGGCCAAGTCAGGTGGCCGCTTGATGAGGGAGTGGCTAGGAGGAGAAAGAAGCAGTGCCAGTGGGCAGCTCCCGAGGGTTTTCTTGTAGAAAACAGCAGAAACAGGGTGGAGAGCGTGTGGAATCAGTTTTCAGACGTGGGACCTCGTGGCTGACTCTAGAAGAGAAGGTCAGCCCGTGGGGGAAGGGGATTGCTTAGTGCCACAGAAGCCCTGGAGCCAGAGGCTCGGGTTTTCCACTGTAGGGGTCCGTGAGGCACTTCTCTAAGCTCAGTGATCCATCAGGCATCAGCAGAGGAGGGGAGGGTGTGTTGGAGGCCTGAGAGCCTGTGAGGCGAGAGGATGAACTGGTCAGCTGGGTGCGTGGCCGCAGTCGGGAAGCAGGCTTTGCTGGGCATCCCTGGGGGCGGGTGTTGCGAATGCGACGAGAAACTGATCAGCTTGGTCCTGGGGCATCTCTGGCCAGGCAGGAGCAGGAACTAGAGTTGGGGTAATGAGCAGGGAGCTGAGCGTGTCTAGAGAGGCGAGACTGTAATGAGGTAGGAGCAGGCACAAGAGAGGCGAGGGGCCTTAGAACGTGTGGGGATGTGTGGAGGCAGCGGACCACAGATCCTGGCAAGGCTAGAGGGTCCCTGAGCCCCAGGGCACCCAGAGGGCCTGGCTGGCAAGATGCAAGGTGGGCTCACAGGGGGGATGCGGGGTTACAGGCTTTAGGTCACAGGAGGGGGGCCGTGGGTTCAGGGAGCAGAAGCTGGAGGCCGTTCATCTGGGCGGGGTTCAGCATGGCCCGGGTCAGGAGGATGGGAGCATGGCTGTGTCCTGAGTGCAGGAGCTGGAGCTCCAGGTGCTGGTTCCTGTGGATTCCTTCCAGAGGGCCTCCCTGGGTCTGCCGGCTCCCATCAGAGGTGACTTAGATGTGCCAGGTGAGAGGGGACCTCAGGAGCTATGAGTGATGCTTTCAGATTTTGAAAAGGATCTTTTTGCCCTGAGGCGGATTTATTTTTTTAAGGTCTGGTGGGTTTTCTTTTCAGCACAGATCGGGGCAGCCTCAGCCTGTTGGCGCTGCCTGGTCGTCACGGGCGACCGCGGCCCACCCAGCACTTCGCTGTCCTCCTCCTGTTGGTGGGTTATTTGCTTGTTTCACTGAACAGTTTTGAGCTGATGTTTTAAAATGTCCTCTTTTTGGCTACACTGAGTGTCTCGTGGGATTTTAGTTTTCTGACCAGGGATTGAACCCGGACCCTCAGCAGCGAAAATGCAGAGTGCTAACCAATGAGTCACCAGAGAATTCCCCCAAAAGGTTTTTTCTTTTATTGTAGAAATTGCTGGAAAATAAAAAGGAAAAAGAATTCTTTTAATTCTGTCCCCTAAAATGCTAATGTCTTAATGTATTTCCTTCTGGTTTTCTCTTTTGTGCATGTCTCTGTACAGTTGTCCCTACAGACAAGGGTCGTGTTATATGTCCTCTGGTTTACAGCCCGTCCTTCACTCTATGTTGTGTCGTAAGCACCCACTCAGGGAGGAGGCAGTGGATCACAGGTGTTGGTGGGTGTGCGGGCGAGCTCTGCCACTGGACATTTACCGTGTTGTCCACTTTATAGTGTTAGAGGTGGTATCATCCTTTATATCAGGTCATTATCATCCTTATATAAATATCTGTCCATGATTATTTCATTAGGGTCAGTTCCTTTACGTGGAATTACTGGGCCAAAGCATTTGATTAAATGTTACAAAAGATTCATATTACCTTGAGGATGGGTGTACCAACTTACTCCCCATCTGCAGGGCGCGGTCATGTCCTTTTCATCATCCTCCGGCTAATGCTGAGTAACATAATTTAAAAAATCTTTGTAAAAGACGTTTAATCTGTCAGATTAAGTCAATGATGTGTGCGTGTGGCCCAGAAACTTGGTGGTCCTGGACCTTAACATAAACCAGCAGGCAGCTGCTCCTCAGAGGCGAGCAGTGTCGTCTCCCCACTGTTTCACCTGGATGTTCTACATAGTAGGCAGACTGGGTGACTTTATTTTTCTTTTGATTCACTGATTTTAGGCCCAATCTGTTGATTCCCCTTGAGAGGTGTGCCTCAGTGTCCTCACTTCCTGTCCCGCGGTCACAGGAAGTACAGGGCTCGACAGGCACGAGGCACCTGGAACGGGGCCCAGTGCACGGGAAGCTCTGGGTCAGCGCTGGTTTTAGTGGTGACCACAAGGACAATTAGCTTTAACACCCACCCCTCCAGACCCTCCCCATCACCAAGTACAGGAAATCTTAAGTAGGTGTTGCTTGTAGAGATTAATCTGAGTCACTGGGATTTTTGCAGAAAGGCCTGTACGCAAAGAACCCCAGTAAAGGGTCTTTTTGCGGTGACACCGCGATGCCAGGCCACCCGTGATGGTCGGTGGACAGTCAGGGCCGGGAGGCCCCGCCTGGCTGGGGGACGCGAGGAGCGCCTTTGACGCTGCAGCAGTGTTTGCTGGCATGGTGGGGGGAGGAGGTGGATTTTCCCCTTCATTTAGTCCCCTACAAATAGCCCCGAGGCTTTATGTCTTTTCACTTACAGCAAATAACTTGGAATTAGCTGGTTTTTTAAAGTATATTCACGGGGGTGTGACCATGACCACAGCCTACTTTCGGGACATGCTTCTTCTTCGAGGAAGCCTGGTACCAGTGCTCACCCGCCTTGCCCCCCCTTGCCAGCCCCAGGCTCCCACGTGGGTCTCTGTCTCTGTCATTCGCTCATTCTGAATACTTCATTTACATAGAACTATGCCGTCTGGTTTTCCATGACAGGCTTCCCTCACACGAGCCTTTCACGGCTCGTCCATGTTAGAGCAGGCGCCACTGCTTCCTTTCTGGCTGAATAATCGTTCATCCGTCAGTTGGTGGGCCATCTCGGATGCTTCCCCGTTATGGATACTGTGACTTGTGCTGCGAACAGCCGTGCTCAGAGTTCACGTGGATCTGCTCGTCTCGCTGAGTACGGCTGTCTGCATGTCGTCCGGGGCCACGTGGCTGTGTGATTGCTGAGGAACCGGCAGACTGTTGCACAGAGTGGCCACACCGCGTTCTGCTCGCCAGCCGTGACGAGTGGGCCAGTCTCCACGTCGTCACCGACACTTCCCACAGTCGGTCTGAGGTCAGCTGTCCTTGTGCTTAGGAAGGGTGTCGTTTCATTTGGGCTTCCTTAATGAGGACCAGTACTGAGCTCCTTCATGGCTTCCTGTCCATTTGTATGTCTTCTTTGGGGAACTGTCTGTTCAAATCCTTTGTCCATTTTTAAAGTGGGTTGTCGGCCTTTTTTATTGAGTTATGAGCTCCTCATTCATTCTGGATACAAGTCTTCTGTCAGATATGAATTGCAAACATCTCCAGTTCTGTCAGTTGTCATTTTACTTTCTGGCTGACATCACTTACAGCACAGAATCTTCCATTCTGACACATTCAGTTTCTCTTTTTTCTTCTGCTTGTGTTTTTGGTGTCATCATGAAGAAGCTGTTGCCTAATCCAAGGTCATGAACTTTTGCGTGTGTGTGTGTTCTAAGTCACTTCAGTTGTGTCCGATTCTTTTCGACCCCGTGGACTGTAGCCCGCCAGGTTCCTCTGTCTGTGAATTCCCCAGGCAAGAATACTGGAATAGGTTGTTTTGCCCTCCTCCAGGGGATCTTCCTGACCCAGTAATCGAACCTGTGTCTCTTACATCTCCTGCATTGGCAGATGGGTTCTTTACCACTAGCGCCACCTGTGAAGTTTTACTTCTGTATTTTCTGAGAGTTTTGCAGTTTCAGCTCTAGATTTAGGATCTGACCCATTGTGAGTAGTGATTTCTGTATGGCATGAGGTAGGGGTCCCATTCCATTCTACATGTGGCTGTCCAGAAGTCCCAGTGCCACTTGTTGAAAAGACTGTTCTTCCCACTGAATCATTGTGGCCCCTTGTTGACCATAAATGTAAGGAAATGTCATTTCCTACAGCAAATATTCCTTGTCTCAAAGGTCTGCGTCACCATCTCTTGGGACTATTAAAAGAAACCTTTATATAGTATGGAAAAGACTTTTCTCCCCATTTTTAGCAAATAGACTTAGTGATTAAGCTTTTTAATGATAACGCAGAATGAATACAGATTTAACCTAACTTACATGGTAACTGGTGTGTAAATATTTGCTAAGCTTCTCTTGCTTCTCCAGCAAGGTAATTGGCTCGAAGAGCCCTTTGTCTTTTCAAAGCCCTGGGTCAACAGTCTCATTCTTTCAAGATTTCTTACTACACTAATTGGACCCTGTAGCCTCTGGCTTGGGGCGCTTTCTTAAGATCAGGCTGATTTTTGCCGGCAGTTTTCTGACTGCCGGGCTGTGAGAGTCTCCTGGTGTGCCGGAGTCATTGGGGCCCTAGAGGGGCAGAGGGCCTGCTGCTTGGCTCCGTGTTGTTTCGCCTGTGGCCTGTGATTGGCTGGCTTGGTCGTGGGTGCAGCTTGGTACCGTGGTTCCACTTTCCCCTCCAGATGGCGAATCTTAAGGTGCGCTGGCATTTTTTTTCCGAGAGAGTGGGTTCTGGGTCCTTTCCGTTACAGGCCCCCTCTTCATAATCGCCACTTTCCGTAGCCCTTTCCCTCTTCCTGTTTTTGTTTGCATCGCATCATCCTCGTTTCCGGGCCTGTGTGTCTCTCCCGTCAGAACGTGAGCGCTCAGGAGCGGGTCACCTGGGCCGTGCGGTCCAGTCTGGAGCAGCGCCTGCGCCTCGTCAGCACCTCGGGGGGCGGTGCCTGCCTGGGGGGCTGCTGGTGAGCTGGGCGCGTCCTCCCTGCTGACGTCGTGGTGCGTCTGTTCACGTGCGTGGCTCTGAGTCCTCAGTGAGACTGACGCCTTGGGAGGGGCCCCGGGGGCAGGGCAGGGCAGGCAGACGGCACCTGGCCCGGGGCCCTGGCACTTTGCTCACACCCCCTCTGTCCAGGTGGCCCCTCAGAGAAGCCCCTGCCGCCGTCCGTGCCTGCTGCACTTCCTGGCACCTGCCCACCCCACCCGCTGTGCTTTCTTGGCAGCGTTTGTCTCTGTAAAAGCATCGACCTGTTCACTCAAATGAGCCTGGACTTCACACTCGAAGGGAAGCTTCACGGGTCAAGGCTCTTACTTCCCTTGCTCTTTGCTCTGTGTTTGGCCTCCAGCAGTGCCTGGCACAGAACCGGCCCTCAATAAACACTTGTGGAAGGAGTGAGTTACACGTTTGAGCCTCCGTGCGGGAGTCCAAAGTGTATTCTGGTGTCCGAGGAAGAAGGCATTGGGTTTGTGTCCATTCCCATGCAGATAGATGTCCGAAATGAAAGCACCTCTATTATAGAGACGCGGTGTATGTGCTATGTGTGGGTATAAAATGTACATGTTACGTGCTTATGTCTATATAGTAACCTATATGCACATATAAAGATACACATATAAATGAAGCCAGGGGGATGAGTTTAGGATAAATAATACAAAATACATTCTTGTAATTTGTTAGAATAAAAGTTGATACTAGTAGGACTTCTAAATAGAGTTTTAAAGGACTAGTATTTTTTTTTAAATGAAGTTTTTCAAGTGTAAAACATTGATAAAAAGCAAAATAAAACTGAGCTGCAGGGTCTGGGAGAGTCCCTTGCAGTCCCACCCTAGGTATAAAGGTGAAGGTTTGGTTGTATCCATCAGACGTTTGCCTGTAAGTCCGTGTGTAGCTTTCTCTGTTGTTGTTTTATACGTGTAACTGTAGACCATCCTCGCGTCCTGTCCCACCTGCATCTGTAACACTGCTAATGGGTTTCAGTTATTGGGAGGGATTCCCTCTCCTGGTTTCTGCTGACCTACTCATCCCCTGCTTGATGAACGTGTGAGGAGGAGCGTGTGTGTGTGTGTACACATTCATCCCCTGCTTGATGAACGTGTGAGGAGGAGCGTGTGTGTGTGTGTGTGTGTGTGTGTGTGTACACACTCATCCCCTGCTTGATGAACGTGTGAGGAGGGGCGTGTGTGTCTCTGTATGTACACACTCATCCCTGCTTGATGAACATGTGGGGAGGGGCGTGTGTGTGTGTGTGTGTATGTACACACTCATCCCCTGCTTGATGAACGTGTGGGGAGGGGCGTGTGTGTGTGTGTATGTACACACTCATCCCCTGCTTGATGAACGTGTGAGGAGGAGCGTGTGTGTCTGGGTATGTACACACTCATCCCCTGCTTGATGAACGTGTGAGGAGGAGCGTGTGTGTCTGTGTATGTACACACTCATCCCTGCTTGATGAACGTGTGAGGAGGAGCGTGTGTGTGTGTATGTACACACTTATCCCTGCTTGATGAACGTGTGGGGAGGAGCATGTGTGTGTCTGTGTGTGTATGTACACAGTCATCCCTGCTTGATGAACGTGTGGGGAGGAGCATGTGTGTGTCTGTGTGTGTCTGTGTGTGTATGTACACAGTCATCCCTGCTTGATGAACGTGTGAGGAGGGGCGTGTGTGTCTCTGTATGTACACACTCATCCCTGCTTGATGAACATGTGGGGAGGGGCGTGTGTGTGTGTGTGTGTATGTACACACTCATCCCCTGCTTGATGAACGTGTGGGGAGGGGCGTGTGTGTGTGTGTATGTACACACTCATCCCCTGCTTGATGAACGTGTGAGGAGGAGCGTGTGTGTCTGGGTATGTACACACTCATCCCCTGCTTGATGAACGTGTGAGGAGGAGCGTGTGTGTCTGTGTATGTACACACTCATCCCTGCTTGATGAACGTGTGAGGAGGAGCGTGTGTGTGTGTATGTACACACTTATCCCTGCTTGATGAACGTGTGGGGAGGAGCATGTGTGTGTCTGTGTGTGTGTGTGTGTATGTACACAGTCATCCCTGCTTGATGAACGTGTGGGGAGGAGCATGTGTGTGTCTGTGTGTGTGTGTGTGTGTATGTACACAGTCATCCCTGCTTGATGAACGTGTGAGGAGGAGCGTGTGTGTGTGTGTATGTACACACTTATCCCTGCTTGATGAACGTGTGGGGAGGAGCATGTGTGTGTCTGTGTGTGTGTGTATGTACACACTCATCCCTGCTTGATGAACGTGTGAGGAGCGTGTGTGTGTGTGTATCTACACACTCATCCCTGCTTGATGAACGTGTGGGGAGGAGCGTGTGTGTGTGTGTATGTACACACTCATCCCTGCTTGATGAACGTGTGAGGAGTGTGTGTGTGTGTGTGTATGTACACACTCATCCCTGCTTGATGAACGTGTGAGGAGTGTGTGTGTGTATGTACACACTCATCCCTGCTTGATGAATGTGTGAGGAGGAGCGTGTGTGTGTATGTACACACTCATCCCTGCTTGATGAACGTGTGAGGAGTGTGTGTGTGTATGTGTGTATGTACACACTCATCCCTGCTTGATGAACGTGTGAGGAGGAGTGTGTGTGTGTGTGTATGTACACACTCATCCCTGCTTGATGAACATGTGGGGAGGGGCGTGTGTGTGTGTGTGTGTATGTACACACTCATCCCTGCTTGATGAACGTGTGGGGAGGAGCGTGTGTATCTGTGTGTGTGTGTATGTACACACTCATCCCTGCTTGATGAACGTGTGAGGAGTGTGTGTATGTACACACTCATCCCTGCTTGATGAACGTGTGAGGAGGAGCATGTGTGTCTGTGTGTGTGTGTATGTACACACTCATCCCTGCTTGATGAACGTGTGGGGAGGGGCGTGTGTGTGTGTGTGTATGTACACACTCATCCCTGCTTGATGAACGTGTGAGGAGCGCTGCTGAGACTCAGAGACTGTCCTGTTTCCAGCCCCTGTTGGGCGCCACCCGCAGCGGGCAGCAGGTGGGGTGGGGGTGGGAGGAGCGGGTCATTTTCTGCGTCTCCCCCGGGGTGGGCTGGGCCCTGCAGACGGCCTTCCAGACCCTGTCCCTCAGAGGTCCCCGCGGCCGGCGCCCCCCAGGTGGGAGGCACTCCCAGCGCCTGCCCCACTCCCCCAGGCTCCGGCACCTCCCTGGTCTTCCTTGGCTCCCTCAGCATCTGGTCCCACAAGGGAAGCTGGTTCTGGAGTTCATGGGCGTCCTTCTGTCCGTATGAGGAGCTTGAGGTAGCCCTGTGCTCAATGAGACGGAGCCACACCTTCTTGGACCCATGTCAGTCCTTCACAGAGGCCCGGTGGGGCTGCTTCCACCCCCACGGAGGCCACCCTGAGTCATCCAGCCACCTCCAGCCATGGGTGACCGAGGCCCGAGGGACTGCTCGATGGTCACCGCCGGCCTGTGGGGCAGCAGCTTCCCTCACTGGTGGGGAAGTGTGGGTTAATCTTGATAGTAGAAAGTGAGAGTAACCCAGTGCCATTAGTTAGCGAATAGACCAGTGTTCACAATTTTTGGAAAATTTGGATACTGTCACTAAAAAGGATATTTCTCGTCCTCTTTTGGGAGCGCGGGCAGCACTGCATGGCTTGAGGGCTCTTAGTTCCCCCAGCAGCGATCGAACCTGTGCCCCACAGTGGACGCATGGCGTCTCAACCACTGGGCCACCAGGGAAGTCCCTTCTTTTACTCTTAAAAGTCTGTATTCATGTTGTGATGGTAGCTGTGTTAAATAAAACCCTCAGGAAAAACTGGAATCCACCACACTGTAAGTTGTCCACAGGTGATGAAAAGAGGGGGTTTGACTTTGTCAAATTGACTGTATATTTCCCATACTTCCTGAACTATCTCTGTATTTCTTTTATAAGACTCTGCCTTCTCTGTTAATGAGAATTTTTATTTCCTGTGTCTTTACAGTTTGTCTGTTGCGAGATGGCAAAACAGAAGAGAAAAGAGAGTAGAGTGGCAGAGAAAAAGAGCAAAAACATGAAGGTGTCAGCTGCGCAGACGCCCCCAGCACCCGCAGCCCCACCGGGCGCCGGGACGGCCCCTGCCGAGGTGGGTATGTGGCTGGTGTCGGGTGGTGGGCAGTCCCCGTGGACGTGCACCGTGCCTTCTAGACAACTGTGGGGCAGATCAGAGCTGCAGGGAACGAGGTCCGAGCCGCGCGGCTGCCCTTTCTCAGCCTCCAAACCTCGGGGTGCTGGCAGGGCACCAGGTGTGACGGGGTCTCAGTGGCCCTGTGGGGTGCCGGCTGATGAGGCTGCGTGGAGCTGGGCCTTGAGCCCCTCACACGGAAGAGGGGGCCTGGCCTGGGGTTCTGTGTGTGTTCAGAGGTTACATCGAAACGTGTTCTGAATCCGCTCAGAAATGTGTTTCCGTCTAAAGCGGCTGCTGCTGTCACCAGGTTCTGAGCGTCACTTCTCGTCGATGCCGAGCTGGCTCTGATCCAGTGTGTCGTTGGTCAGAGGGCATCAGTTGTCACAGGTCCTGAGGAGTCCTTCTACAGGAAGTGACAGTTGATAGACACGCCTCTCTCTCGCCCGCATGGCGGGGCGGGCCTGAGCAGCCTCCTGCCCTCCGTCACCCGCTTGAGCACCCAGGGACCACAGGGAGGGCAACACTGTCGGCGCCGCCCCGCCTCGTGTCGGGTGGTTTGGGGCCGTGATCAGACTTAGCTGTGAGGACCTGCCCTCAGTCAGCCACTTGACTGCGTCCTAGTCCGGTCTTTCTGGGAGAGCGCAGTGGAAGCCGGGCCTGGTGGGTGTGGTTGCTGGGCGCTCGCTCTGGGGGGCCGTGTCTCCAGCTGTGTCTTTGTTTCAAGCCTGGGCCGTGTGCAAGGCTGGGAGTCGGGGCACACGCAGCCGCCCTGCGTGTGCAGTGGGGGCGGGGACGCGTGGGGGGGGCTGGGGCAGGGCAGCGCGGAGGCCGGCTCCTGGCCTGCAGGCCTCATGCAGGACTGTCAGGACCCCAGGACGCCGTCCTCTGGGCGCTGTGTGTCCCGGGGAGGCACGCCCGCGCCCGCCCTCCACAGCGGGTGGGCAGGTACAGGGTCGTCTCAGCTGTCCTGCCCTGAGTCAAGGTGAAAGCCGCCCCGCCGTCTGGGGTGCCGCTTCCCCACCTTCTCCCTGGTGCCCACCGGCTGCGCTCAGCTGGCGGGCCGTGTCACTGGCCTGCGGCTGGTCCTGCGCCCCAGGGCCCGTTGCTGCCGTCCTCGCCGTCCCTGCCCCTGGGTCCCAGTTCTGTCAGCGCCCCTTGGCATCCAGACCCCAGATGGAGACTGGGTTCTTAGAGCTGTTCCAGCTCCCATTCAGGGTCTGGCCCCGAATCCCTGCAGAGCCTCAGGGCACGTGGATTTCTCTGGCCTGTTCCAGGACCTGTCCCTGCTTTCTCTAGAGATGAACGCCATACTGTCCCCCTGGTGACACGTGATTTTGTTAAAATCTCCAGCTGCTAGCGGTCTCTGCTTGCTGGCTGGTCGTTACTGTCAAGACCCACAGAACAGCCTGGGTTTGTGATAAGTACGCGTGCACGCTATATCACTTCGGTTGTGTCCGACTCTTTGGACCCCATGGGCTGTAGACCGCCAGTCTTCTCTGTCCAGGGGATTCTCCAGGCAAGAATACTGGAGTGGGTTGCCATGCCCTCCTCCAGGGGATCTTTCCCATCCAGGGTTCAAACCCGCATTTCTTCCATTTCCTGTATTGGCAGGCAGGTTCTTTGCCACTAAGTTTGGCACAGTTTAAATTTTCTACCTAAGACCAATCATGATTCTTAAATTCAGGCGATTTTTTAAAAAGTGGGTTTTTTTTGTTGTTATTTAAGTGCTTGTTGATTGAAAGAAATTTGGAAAACAGAAGCGGGGAGAAACTGGCATTTCCCTCCCAGCTGTCCGGCTGCCCGGCCTTTGCCGCGCATAGCTGCCAATCGCAGGGTCCCTGTGGGGCCACGCTCTGCAGCTTTCTCGTGGCCCCCGGTGGCTTTGGGGAGGGGGTGTCTCCTGCTCGGGGCTGGTCTCCAGGGTCATCCTCCAAGGAGACGGATGCTGCTTCCTCCAGACCACATCCTGGTTTTGCTCATCAAAATGCTTCTCTACCAGCTGGGCCTCTGGTTCTCGTGGGAAGCCGGGGAGCTGCCGGGCCCCGCCTTCTTAAAGGAGGGACCCCTCTGTCCTCTCGGGGTGGGTGGCAGGAGCCTGTGGAAAAGTACTGCCCCGCCCACGGGTGCCTGTGCGGTCACTTCCCACAGCACGGGCCCTGAGCTCCCGCCAGGAGGGCTGAGGGTCCCGGGGCGGGTGCCCCGCCGCAGGGCCGGGGGGCGCCTGGCTCGGGCTGTCCCCAGTGCGTCCCCTCTCTGTCCCTGCCACCCTGCTGTGTCGGTCCACAGCACATGACGTCTCTGCAGCTGGGCCTGTCCGCTTCTCAGTCCTGGTCGGCACAGGTCACCATATTGACCCACGGGGCCTCAGGCTGGCATCATGGGGGAGCTGGGAGCAGGGCCCGTGGCCACGATTCCCCCGCACCCTGGTGCTGGGTCTGCGGCCGGCCGGCTGCTGCTTTGAAGGCCTGCCCCGGCCACTTCTGGTCCTCCCGGAGGGGCTCGTGATGTAGATGCTTCACAGGTCTTTCTATTCCAAGGGTGGTGCTCAAACCACGGATCCTGGAGTTGGTCCATCTGCCCATCTCATAGCTTCTTAACCCTCCCCGTGAGCTGGGTGGATAGCCCCTTCCAGACAGGTCTCCGGCTTGACAGGCAGGAGGACGGGTCTGGCCAGCACGACGTGCATGGAGGTGAGGGGTTACAGGCCACGGCTCCCCCTCCCTGGGGAGATACCAGTGCAGACAGTGACCCACACGGCGGGGGGACACCCCAGAGTTGCTGTCCCCCTGGAGCCAGCGCTGGCCTGCCACCCAGGGCCGGGGCGCCTGCGCTGAGCAGGCCAGCAGCCCAGTCCCCTGCTCTGGTCTCGCTAAGAAGAGTTCCTTTTGTCTGCAAAGCCTGTTTCCATTGACAGAAGCGCCTTGACCTCGGGTTCTCGGGGGCCGAGGTGTGGGGCATTGATGGCCTCACAGAGGGGCTGGCCGGAGAAGCTGGGTCCTGGGCACAGTCCCTGGGCAGCTGGGGTGGGAAGAGGTCCTCACCGGGGTCCCGGGAGGCTGGGGTGGGGAGAGGCCCTCTGGGGTCCCCGACTGAGGTGTCGCTGCCCCCACCCTACCGCTCTGGGCAGCGCCGTGCGGGTGGTGTCAGGCAGGCTGAGCTGGCACGTGTCAACCTGCTGGCCCTCCACCCGCGTGGCCTTTGGGGGTGGGGAGGCCCACCTGTGCTCAGCACGGTCTATGGGCCCTGCTGACAGCTGACAGGATAGTGGGGCTCCTGTGACCTCCCATGTGCTTGGGGGGAAGGAGGCTCCTTGCTTTTTACCTGGAAGAATCAGACAGGGATTCTGTGGGCATGAAGCCCACATGCGCCTCATAAAACTGCCAAGTGAGCCTGTGAACTTCTTGGCCTTGAGAATTTGCTCAGTAAAGTGACTTCATACCAGTGGTATTTGCTTTAAGGAATGTCACTGGTCTGGCAGTGGACATCTGGTGGTTAGCGAGTGCGGGTGAGGGGTTGCTGGTCTGTAAGGATAGCGCGCTGGGAGCCCAGCTTCTTTTCTAAGCAGAAGTGCCCTCTTCCACTGTTCCTGTCTCCTGCTTTGTGAGCACTGGGCGCTCGGTGGTCAGCCCCTGGGGGCTGCGAACCATGGGCTTGCGGGGCCAAGAGGGTTCCGGGCCTGGGACCCTGAGGGCGGCCCCTGCCCCGGGCCCCCCTTGCCCCTGGACTCATCGCACACTGCGTAGCCGCTCCACGGCGAGGTCTTGACACTTGGGCTGTGGCCAGAGTGGGGCTGTTCTGGGCGTGCTGTGTACAGGGGCCTGTGCTTCTGTTTCTCCTGGTGGATTCGTAGGACTGGAAGGATCTATGGAAGCGTGTATTTATGTCTGTGTGGCCCGCCAGTCATGTGGAGGGTCTCAGAGTGCTGCATGCTCGCCAGCACTTGGCGTTGTCCGCCGTGTTTTCAGTCTTGGCCCGTCTTGTGGGTGCAGTTGTTCTTACTGTGTGTGTAGGGTTTTTTAAGCGGCTTTATTGGGGTGTTGACAGAGTAGGCTGCGCGTTTGTTTATTTTTAAACCTTACTGAGTGTGGTTGATTGGCAGTGCATTAGTTTCTGCTTTACAGCGCATGGTTCAGTTCCGCACGCACGTGCCCTCTTCCCCGTCCTGCCCGTCTGGTTTGCCACAGGACTGTGACTGGGGCCCCTCGTGCCGCACACACAGCTGGGCCTCGTCATTTGCCCACCTCTGCCAGCGCCTGCGGACCCCAGGCTCCTGGCCCAGCCTCCCATTGCCCCTTGGCGCCTTCAGGGCTGTTCTTTTTGTCTGTGAGTCTGTCTGTTTCATAGACTAGTTTGTGTCATGTTTGAGATTCCACATGGGAGTGATACAATGTGATACTTGTCTTTCTCGGACTTCACTTAATGTGATAATCTCTAAGTCCATCTATGTTACTGCCAGTGCTATTATTTCATTCTTTTTATGGCTGAGTAGTATTCTACTGTGCTATGCCAATGCAGGTTCAATCCCTGGGTTGGGAAAGTCCCCTGGAGAAGGAAGCGGCAACCCACTCCAGTATTCTTGCCTGGAGAATCCCATGGACGGAGGAGCCTGGTGGGCTGCAGTCCATGGGGTTGCAGAGTCAGACGCGCCTGAAGTGACTGAGCCCGCAGTGTTCCGTGTGTTGTATGTACCACGTCGTCTTTATCCACTTGCCTTCTGGTGGACGTGACAGTCATCTCCTTGTCTTGGCTACTATAAACAGTGCTGCAGTGAACAGGGTGCGTGTGTCTTTTCAGATTAGTTCCTTCCGGACACATGCCCAGGAGTGGACTTGCTAAATCACGCCACAACTCTGACCTTAGTTTAAGGACCCTCCACGCTGTTGGTGGGGGCTGCGCCAGGCTCATCCCCGCCATGTAGGGGGTCCTGCCTCTGGACCCGTCGATGGCGGCCGCTCCGGCCGCTGTGCGCTGGTGCCTCACTGCCGTCGTGAGGTCACGGCGGGAGTTGCAGAAACCAGGGGGAGGCACGTGTGCTCTGCGCTGTCTCCTCGTTGGTGAGGGCTGTGGTGTCACACCCAGGAGGGGCGTCGGTGCCACCCAAAGCACACAGACGCCACCGTTTTGCACGTACGTGTGCATGTCTTTCTGCGCAGTTTGACCGCAGGTGTCATGACCCAGCCCTGCTGTGACCAGCGGCTCCCAGGGCCACAGGGAAGCCCGTCTGCAGCGCTGGGAGCGTCCACGAACGTGTGTTCCTGTCTCGGGAAACGCCTGGATGTGACTGCTGGTCGTACGGTTCACGCATGTGCAGGAGGCCGCCGCCCCCTCCACGCCCGTTGCCCATCATTGGGGGGCGGGGGGGGGGCTTCTGGCTTCTTTGCGTCTTCCAGCGTTTGGTGTCTCGCGGTGCTCACACTGGTGAGGATGGCCTGACTTGCCCCGGGAACGGGCAGACTCTTGCTTTTCCAGCCTTGGAGATATGTGTGCTGTTGTCTTCATTAACTCTGGGGACTGCCGGGCGGGTGTGTGGCGCAGCTCCCTGGCCTGCCGGCAGCGCCGCCTGCTGTGTCCATGCTAGACGCGGCCCTTGCCTTCCCTGCGGTGTGACCCCGGGCCCTTCTCCAGGACGTCTTCGGAGCTGTGCCCCAGGGCCCGCGGTCTGTTGGTAGGCTGCCTGTGAGCTGTGTGCCCGCGCCTCTGAACAGGGTTTCTCGGTCCTTTGTCGCCTTTGAGCCGTTAGGGTGTAGCTGGAAGCTGCCCGGCGCCTCCCTGCCCTGGACCCTCTGCCCTCGTCCCCCAGCCCTCCCTGTGCGGTGTCTTAAGCTCGAATTACCGCTCCGTCAGCGGGACTGCATGTGTGAGCTCTGCTTCCTCGTGGTCAGCAGAAAACTCAGTAAAATGTAATTTTAAAGAAGCAGTGTTTATTATTTTTCCTGAGTTATACATGGACAAATGGATAAAAAAGAGAAAAGGAAATAGAAACATACAGAAGAAGCCAGGCGGAGGAATCCTGCCAGCCCACGAGAGCTGCGGTTGGCACTTGGACTGGCACAGTGCCCTGCGTGGATGCCCTGGCTTTTCCGTGTGTGAGGCGCCACGCCAGCCCTGGGCGTTACCACGCCTTCCAGGCTTCCTAGTGCGATGAGAGGAAAAGGTCCCGCGTGATTGTTGCAATTTCAGTTTCTTTGCTTGCTGCCTCGAGCGGCTGCTGGTTTCTTTCCTGCGAGCTGCCTGGGTGTTTTTCTAGCTCTGTTGCACAGCTCGCCGTCTCCGTGTAGATTTGAGAAAACACCTCTGCTGAGTGTGCATTGTCCTAGCAGTTCAGATATTTTTCCAGCCGAGTTATTTGCATGGTTTGGGCCTTAGACAGCCCCGCGCCAGCCGCCCAGCCTCCCCGCCATGTGCTGGCCCTCTGGCGCCCGGGTCAGTATGGGAAGGGGGTTCTCCTGTGAGCACCGGCCGCTCGCTTGCTGTAAGACCTGGAGGACCCCGACCCCAGCCCGGTCATCGGAATGTGGCCTGTTCCGTCCCCTCCAGCGGCCTGGGACCCAGCTCCTCCCCACCGCCGTTCACTGGGCCCAGCTTCCCGCAGACTGGGCTGGGGGCTGCCTGGAGGGGCTTCACAGGGGCATTTGGGTGAGCAGCGCAGTCTCTGGGCCCACCCCCCTCCCCCCAGAGCAGCCTCTCTGCTGCTGCCGCACCCTCTTCCCTGTGGTAGAGGGCCTCCTGGATGTGGCCACTCCCGCCCAGCCTGTGCATCCGCCGCCTTTCCTGCCGACCATGTGCACCTGACTTGGGTCCGCCCGCTGGTCCGGCCCTGCTCCCTGCAGTGTGAGCAGAACCCAGCCTGAGCCTGTGTGGAGGCCTCCAGCCTCTGTCTGCTGCCCCTCCAGCCTCGGGCAGCCAGGCCCAGGCCCAGAGCTGTCCCCTCCCCCAGCGCAGACCTGGGACACGGAGGGGCTCGAAGGACTGGGGGCCTCTTCCCAGCTGGTCCAGATCACCCGCTGGTGCCCAGAGGCGCCTTGGGGCCTGGCCCTGTCTGTCCCTGCGGGCTCACTGCCCCCACCCCTGCATCTCGGGATGTGGGGAGCAGAGCCCCTTGTCCCGGGAGGGGCTGCTGTGTCTGTCTTCTGAATAAACAGCATCAAAATCATCAAGGGAAGTTTAAAAGGGCCCAGTTCTGCCCTTGCGCCCCCACGCTTCCCCTCTCGGTCCCTCCGAGGTGTATCTGACAGGCTGTGTATCCTGTCTTTTCTGACATCACCCTTGATGTAACCTTTAAAGGCAACCCCCCCCCCGCCCCCCGCCTTTATCAAGCAGAAACACGTGTTGTAAAGCAGCACAGAGGTGCGGTGGGCCCGCTCCTGTCCCCGAGCAGACGCTTGTGCCGTGAGGAGTGGCGGAAGGCGCCCCGGCCGCCCTGACTCAGGAGGGCCCCTCCTTGTGCCCTGCTGCTGGAGGCCCTGGCCTGGCCCCCACCCTCGCCCCGGGGCCCGATCTCCTGGGGTCTGCCTTGCCCGGGCTTCGGGAGGGGGCCGCAGTCACTTTCTGATCTTGGATGTCGCCGTGACCCCCCTGCCGTGTGTGAACTGGGGGTTTGAAGCTTGAAGGGAGCTTTGCTCGAGGGTGCTTGCTTGGGACGCGGTGTGTCACCGTGCCTGCGCCCGGTGTGTGCAGAAAGCAGGACGTGGGCGCAGGGGAACACCCCGTCCTGTGGTCTCTGCCGAGACCACCTCCCCTTCCCCGCTCGTAGGGAGCCACTCAGCTTACTGTTCTCGAGAGCTGACCCCACGTTTATTTCATTAGAAGGGTCACTCCTAACTATAGAACGTTACTCAGTGGCCTATCAGACGATGCACTCGAGAAAGTTCTCTAGTTTTGGGTCTGAAATGCCAGAACGGACAGATGAGGCCCAATATTTGTTCAGTCTTTCAAAAGTATTTTCACAGTGGAATGAAAAGAACTCCCAGGATGGAGCGCTCACAGCTGGAAAAACAGTTGCTGCTTTGAAGACGGTTTTCCCAGGCACAGGGCTCACGTCTCCCGCTGCGAGGGGCAGAGACGGCGTCTGGTGTCAGTGGAGGGCTCCTGGCTGAGGCCGGCCGGTCTGAGCTGGGCCGCCCCCTGGGGAGCGCGCCTGGAGGAGCTTGGAGGCGCTCGTCCCTCAGACGCACACCTGAGTGGGGGGATGCACCTGTATGCCCACAGGCCCCGGTCTCCAGGTGTCAACCCACTGAGTTTTTGTTCAGAAGCCACATGTTAAAAGACAAGTGGGATTGAGGGCTTGGTTCCCCAGTGACCGCCAGGTTTGGCTCTGCCTTTGAGTCCCAAGCCTCTGCTGGCCCGGCAGTGCCCTGCTCATTCTTCAGGGCTGAGCACGGTGGCCACCACAGCCAGACACCTCCACCCAGCAGCCCTCCTGGCCTGGAAGTGCAAGGCGGCTGGAGCCAGGCCCCACCTGCTGTGGGGCAGGGGCGGAAGTGCGTGATGGGCGTACCTGGGTCTGGGGTGCGTGTCTCGGTGCCAGGACCCAGGGCTCAGCATGCAGGACACAGACTGAGGCTTACGGACAGGTGTGGGGCAGGGTACAGGCCCACCGCTGGGACACAGAGCCCCCAGAACACAGAGCCTTAAACAGAAGGGGCCCTCACAGCAGCGGTGCAGCTCCGGGCCACCAGCGGTGGCTCCCTGGCCCTGTTCGGGGCCGGCTCCCCGGGCCTCAGGCTGGGAGGCTGCGCCTTCTGACATCTCCATCTGGCTCTCTCTCCCCCGCCCCGGCCCCCGGCCGCTGCTTTTTTTTTTAAGATTTTTTGATGGGGACCACTTTATATTTAGATCTTTATTGGATTTGTTACAGTGGTGCTTATGCTTCTGTTTTTTTGGCCACGAGGCATGCGGGGTGATAGTTCCCCAACCAGGGATCGAACCTGAACCCCCGCCCCCATTGGGAGCACAGAGTCTTAACCACTGGACAGCCAGGGAAGTCTCCTTCCACTTCCCACCACTGCTTGTAGAAAACCATTCATGAGCGCTTCCCAGCCAGGCCCGGGTTGGCGAGGACCCTGGCGGATCCCACTCCATTACTCCCCTCCCCTCCCTCAGGCTTCCCAGGGAATTGGTCTGGAAGGCCTGTACTTCCCGATTTTCCCTGGTTTTGAGGGGCTGATTTTTGCAGGTGTTGCCCGAGGCAGAGGTTGCCGGGTTGTGTGGCAGGGTGACGAACCGCGGGGTGACGGCCTCCTGGACGACCTCACTGACCCCTTCAGCCGTGTGGGCACTCGACCCCCCTGCTGATTCCGTGGAGAGGTAGGCTCAGTGGGTGGCGGCGCGGGGGTGAGACCTCCGAGTGGAGACAGCGGCCACCGTGGTCCCCCTCCGGTCTGGGCGGCTCACACTGTTGAGTCAGCAGAGAAAACTGTCGTGTCAGCTGCAGAGGGAGCGTTCCGAGCAGGGCTGAACCTCCTGTCTGGGTGGCTGTGGGAGCTGGTCGTGCCCTCCCTGGGAGAGCCCAAGGCTCCTGGGGGCGGGGGCCCACGTGCGTCCCGGGTGGCGGCACCGCCTGCAACAGAGGGCCTGGGGACCAGTCCCTGGGCAGACGGGGACGGCGCCCTTGCAGTGACTGGACTCTCTCCAGGACTCCCTGCAGCTGACTTCTTGTGATAAGTTTTAGAGTGACTTCACCCACTGACGAGGCTTAGAGTTGCAGTCAGGGTTCGGTCCACTTTTGTTCTATGTTTCTTTAGCCTGTGAAACCCTTGTTCCCGGATGAGATCCCCACCCTCTGAATAATGGCAAACTTCAGACCCACTCAGAGCAGCTGGCTTTCTGACGGCACTCAGCTGGGTGTTGCAGGTGAGGTTGCGGCGGGGCCCACAGGCGCAGGCCCCCGGCCCCCCCCCCCCCCCCGTGGAAGGGCCTTTCCTGGGCTCTCCAGCTGCGTGGAGCCGCGCTGGCCTCGGCGCTGCTGTCGAGGTGCCGGCGCGGGTCCTGCTCTGATGGCTGGTGCCCCCGCTTCCTTGAGACACCCTTCTCCATCTTCTGACCCCACGGCCCTTCCCTTCAGGCTTGCTGGTGGGTGCAGGCCTTAGAGCATGCCACAGGGCACGGTGGGCTGAGGGGCTCACATGCCCTTGACCCAGAGGCTGGTGGGCACTCGGTGGGGAGCGGGGCTGGGCCAGCGACTCTGCCTTCCTCCTGCCCCTCACTGTCCTTGATGCGGTGCTCAGAGGCCTTAGAGACCCGAGCAGAGGCACTTCTGTGCAGCTGCCACACCCATCAGGTGCCCACACCCAGCACATACATCACACCACACCCATCAGGTGCCCACACCCAGCATGCACATCACACCACACCCATCAGGTGCCCACACCCAGCACATACATCACACCACACCCATCAGGTGCCCACACACAGCACGCGCACACACACACACACTCCACATCACACACCCCGGGCTGACACCCAGCACGCACACCACACCACACCCATCAAGTCCTCACACCCAGCACGCACACCACACCACACCCATCAGGTGCCCACACCCATCAGGTGCCCACACCCAGCACACACATCACACCACACCCATCAGGTGCCCACACCCAGCACACACACCACACCACACCCATCAAGTCCTCACACCCAGCATGCACACCACACCACACCCATCAAGTCCTCACACCCAGCACACACATCACCACACCCATCAGGTGCCCACACCCACATGCGCACACACACACACACTCCACATCACACACCCCGTGCTCACACCCAACCAGCACACACATCACACCACACCCATCGAGTCCTCACACCCAGCATGCATACCACACCACACGCCCCAAGCTCATTGCTGCCACAGATGCTGGGCCAAAGTCCAGCCCCAGTTCCCACCCCCATGTCTGCTTCTGCCACGGCAGCTCTGTCTTGGGAATCAGCGCTTCACTAATGTGCTCGATTCCTGACGGTTGAGGATCATCTCAGGGGTGTTTCTCCCACACCGTGGGGCAAAGGGCCAGCCAGGAGGTGGCTGAGGCCCCAGCCTTCCCGCAGAGGGGGTGGGTGCACAGCCCAGGTTCTACTGACGGGAGTGCTGCCCTCCCACCACAGGGGCGCGGGCCTGGCTGGGGGCAGGTCACAGAGCCCCCAGGCCTCTGGGAGGTCACGCCTGGTGCTGAGCCGGCCTCTGTGCCAGCCATTCCCTGCCGCTGGGCTCCTGGCGGGTCATGAGGAGCCTTACTGCCTGGGAGGGCGGGGGCGCCAGGAAACAGCAAAGCCATCAAATGCCTTGATTTTATCTGTGCCTGTCCTGCCAGAATGGTTAAATCAGCCTCCGCTGTCAGACAAGTACTCTGAGAAGGGCGGGTGTGAGCTCCAGGCCCGGACCCTGCGGGGGCAGATTGTGGCTCTGCCTCCGGACTGGGTGCCAGGCTCTCGGCATGAAAGGGGCTTGAGAGCACCGGGTCCGGGAAGAGCCCTGTGGTTAAGTCGGGGCCTCTGCCTGTACCTGCCCTTCAGACTCGGGGCTTCCCGCACACGTCCTGGGTTTGCCAGAGGGCCCGGGACAGGCCTGGTTGTCTAACACGCTGTCTCCCTGCCCCTGCCCACCACCACCACCCCCAGCCGGGACAAGAGTAAGTGAGTACCCCGTGCCGGGGTTCCTCCTGTGACGGGGACTTGCCAGGGTCAGGGGGCTCGATAAGAGCGCTCACCTCCTCAGATGGGCTTTCACGGGGGAAGCGAGCCTTGGTGGGGCCTGAGTCACTGGAGACACCTGGTGAATGCAGGTATTTGCTTGGGACAAAGACTCTTTGGAGGTTTGCACCGTGAAGAACTGTCTGTTAAAACTAAAACTGGCTCATCTCCTGTCACCTAAACATTTTCCAGGGTTTGTCACCTAAACGTCCAGCGTTCTCCTGGGAAGGCCCCTCCAAGTAGCTTATCCCGGTGCCCACCCAGAGTGTGCAACGTGCATGGGGCGCCCTCCACGTGCTGGGAGCATCTAGGGCTCAGACAGCGTCGTCTGGCCAGGGAGGTGGCCTCCTGACCTGGGGTGTTTCTCTGGTGAGGAAGGCGTGGCTCTGCGGCTGAGGCTGAGTGCCCCCCTCCCGCAGGAAGGCACTTAGATGGAGCATTCAGAGGCACTGGCAACAGTTTTATTGACAAAAGGCTGAACAGCCCTGGACTTGTTAGGTTTCTTTCTTAGAGTCTACGCTGTCACTGTCACCGCTGTGTTTCAGAGGCAGGTTCTTCACACGCCTGCCGCGGCCCACCCTTCAGGAGGTGCCCCCCGGTGTGGAGGGAGGCGCGCGGGCCTGGTGCACACCGCCGGGGAGCGCGCCCCACGCCCCCGGCTCACGTCAGCCTGCGCCTTCCGTCCCCGAGATGGCGGGTTCACGGCACGGCCGCCTGGAAACAAGGCTGCCTCATCCTGGCGCCCTCCTTTCTGCTCTCCTTGGGGGCTTCAGAAGCGCCTGCCCCGGGCCCAACATGTGCCAGAGGCAGGGGGCAGCTCTGTGGGAGCGGCCGGTGGACAGACGCCCCAGGGCCGCGCGGGGCGCGCCGTCCCCCCCCCGCGGCCCCTACACGCTGCTGCTGAGCTTCACCTCGGCCTGCTCCGCGCTGTCCGGGACCACGGCCTTCAGGGCCGCGTGGCAGAGGCGGTTCAGGGCCGACAGGCCGGTTTTCTGCTCCAGGTAGAGCCGCAGCTTGTCACGGAAGGTCTCCCCGAGGAAGCTGTAGATGAGCGGGTTGAGGCAGCTGTTGGAGAAGGCGGCCAGGTTGACCACGTGGCCGGCCAGCGGGTGGGCGTGGCGGGGGGAGCGCTGGCAGGGCGCGGCCCCCGGCGGCGCGCGCTGCAACAGGTGCACACTGATGAAGACGTTCTCGGGCAGCCAGCACACGAAGAAGACCAGCACCACGGCCAGGATCATGCGCAGTGCCTTCTGCCTCCGCGGGCGCAGGCCACGGTGCCGGTGCGCGTTCACCAGCACGCGCACGATGAGCGCGTAGCAGAGGCCGATGACGGCGAAGGGCAGCACGAAGCCCAGCGTGACCTCCAGCCACTGCACCTCCCGGACGTCGGCGAAGCAGAAGCACGCGTCCTCGCTGCGCTGCAGGTGGGCAGCCGTGAAGGGCGCCAGCGTGGCGGACACGGAGGCCATCCAGATGAGGCCGCAGCTCAGCCGCGCGCAGGGCTTCGTGCGGAACGGGCCGCAGCGCACGGCCTTGGCCAGGGCCAGGTAGCGGTCGAAGCTCATCCAGGTGAGGAAGAAGACGCTGCTGTACATGTTGACCTGCAGGAAGAGCGACATGAAGGTGCATAGCGCAGCGATGTCGTAGTACTGCTCATCCAGGTTGAACACTTCGATGAGCGAGTCTGCCACCAGGATGAGGTCCGCGGCCGCCAGGTTGATGAAGTACAGGTCGGGGATGGTCATCTTCTCCCGGAAGCGGATGTTCACTACCAGGATGAGCAGGTTGCCCACGAAGCCGATGGGGAAGAGGAAGATGGTGTACAGGCAGGACAGGAAGAGCCCGATGGCATACTGCTGACGCTCCGAGAGCGCCGCGGAGCCATTGGCCAGCGTGCGTGGCAGCTCCAGCCCCGCGGCCGTGTCGTTGTAGGCGCCCGGCGGCAGCTCCATGCCGAGCCAGGGACGCCGGGAGTGGCCGGGCTCTCAGGATGCGCTGCGTGGCTCCTGGAAGCCCATGCAGAGCAGGAAACGCATCTTGAGAAAGAGAGGTGGCGCTCCTGAAAGTGAGCCAGGCGTCGGTGAGGCCAGAGCAGGTCTCCCTCAGGCGCCGGTGCAGCCGGATGCTGCAGTCCGTGTCCGCGCTGAGCCTGCGCGCTCACTCCGTGGCACCTGGGAAGGAAGAGCAGAGGGTCAGCGGGCGCCAGGGCATGCCGGCTTGGGGGAGCACACGCACGCGGTGAGGGCTGGGTGTGTTCCCTCGGCCTGGAAGGTGGCCAGCCCTGAGCTGGAGCAGGAGAGTCACACGCAGAAAACACCCGGGTTCTCCCGAGGCTCCAGAGCCGTGGGCCTGAGGCCGGCCAGACACAGCTCAGGAGGGATCGAGGTGGGGTGAGGGGGGGGGGCTGGGGGCGGGGTGAGCCTCAGGAGGACAAGAGGGGATGACCCAAGCAGGCACCAAAGGTGCAGCCCGCTTTGCTCCTACAGTCTCCAGGTGGAAGGAATCCAGTGGTTTTGGCTGATCCTGAGTCCAGGTGCTAAACACGAAGTTGTTTTCATAACATGAAATGAAAAAAAGTGGTTTCAGGACCTAAAATTTCTTACTGTTTTGTCGGTTATTGTAAAACCAAATATATCTCCTTACTGCTCCTTGCAGCCTAGAAATGCTGTGACCTGGAGGCTGGGAGAGAAATCCTCCCAGACCTCTGCTTCTGCCAGCCCTGCCCTGGTGGCCACCAGCGCCCAGACGGACACGGGCTCTGCTCACTGCTCCCTGGGCCTCTGGGCAGGGCCTGGGGTATCGGGGTGTCCCGGGCTGGCGGGGGGGGGGGGGGGGGGGGGGGGGGGGGGGGGGGGGGGGGGGGGGGGGGGGGGGCAGGCAGCCAGGCAGCGGGGCAGGAGGGAGGAGCCCTAGCAACCCGGCCTGGAGAGTTTCCGCTTCACCTGCAAGATGGTTGGGAATCATTTCCAAAGTGTTGCCAAAGCAACAGACACTTCCTGAGTGAGCGCTTGAAAACACCGTTAAAAACAAGAAAAGGAAAGAGAGAAATCAGGACCCTGGTGTCAGTTATTTTAAAAAACTCAGTAACCTCTGCTTCTGGGGTTGATAAACTGGATCTTACTGCTGGTTCTGTGTTCTCTCTTGTCTTTGGTCAGTAATCCCAATTTGAACCAGATAAATGCCATTGTTCTCAGATCCCATCTGTAATATTTAAAGCCTCTGTTTTTAAATTTCTCTGTAAAAGCTGCTTAGAGTATTTGCTTTGCTGTTTTAATGTGGGAATTTTGGAAAGTTTTGCGCTGATTCTCCGGAAGTCCCAGGCCAGCAGAGCCTTGGGGTACACCCGCCCTCCCATGGGCTCTCCTACGCTCTTCTCTCCCCAGTAAGTGCTCTCCCGTCCTTGACTGCCGCTGCTGTTTCTGTGCTAGTCTTGAGGAAAGACAGGCATGAGTCAACTGCTGACACACTTTCCTCATGAAGGTTGGCCACACATTCACAGATAGAAAGGTGAGTGTTAACCAGTGGGGCCTTGTCTTGTTTCAGATTGCCACCACTTGTCCAGATCTAAAAAATGAGCCACGTTCTTGTGAGATCTGTTGGCTGAGTCGCTCAGTCGTGTCTGACTCTTCGCGACCCCATGGACTGTAGCCCGCCAGACTCCTCTGTTCATGGGGTTTTTCAGGCAAGAACACTGGAGTGGGCTGCCATTTCCTTTTCCAGGGAGATCTATTAGCTATGTATTCTACGTATTAAAGTAACCTCAGGCTGGTGGGCATCCTCACTGAAGGAGAAAGGAAAGTGCCGGCCGTCAGAGGACAAAAACCGTTCACCATCCCCGCTGTCCTGTGATACAAAAGAACCTTCCTGCTGAGCCTTCGTATTGAAGGCCGGGGCGGGGGGGGGGCGCCCAGATTGTCCACATCGGCCTGGCTGCTCTTCACCACCCCAGGCAGCCCGCCCAACCCAGCCGCCTGGCCCCTATCCATCCCGGCTCCTGGGACCCCCTTACCTGTGCCGCCTCTGGCCACCTGACGTGCGTTGCTCTGAGCAGACCTGTCCTGTCCCGGGGAGCGGGGCTCAGCCAGCCTCCCGATGTGTCCCTGCTGGGGAACAGCAGTGACTCTGGACTTGGGGTGGAATCAGGACCTTCGCAGGACTCCAGAGAGGAGTGGGGAGGAGCAGGAAGCCGCGGCACCCAGCCCTCGGCCAGCCCGCCCGCCGCCTGCTTGGCCAGGCCTGCCCCTGGCGGCCGCAGGCCTCATAGGCTGCCGGCGACCTCCCGCGAGTCTGGCGTAACCCCTTTGGTGCCGGTCTTTTCCTCACCCTGCGGCACTGAGCTGGGTCTCCCCAGGCGTCTTCCTGAAAGTTTACAGTTGACTGGCTTTTCTTCATCTGCTGATACAAACTTTTCTTTTTAACTTTGAAGGGACTGTAAGTGGGTCTTGTTTATCTTTCAGAGAATATTATTCTTTGTCGAAGCTTACGTATTATTTCTTGTTTTAGCAAGAGACTGCCTTTAAGACTAACCACTAAATTTTCTAAGTTTAGAGAGTAGTGTGTGAATTATGCATAGAGATTTTAACCTACGAACCTCACAACAAGACACTTGTAGACAGAAATGCAAACCCAGCGAGCAGTGGGCAGGCAAGTGAGTTCCAGGCTGGGTAGCGTTTCCTACTGGAGCAGAGCCAGCTCAGCCCCCCCCCCCCAGCCTCCTCCCGAAGCCCCTGAAGGGCTCGTTCTGCAGCTGCTGCGGAAGACCCCTCTTCCTGCCACGAATCTCCCGCGCGACCTGTCCCAGTGCCGACCGAGCACGTGCTCCACCTGCCGGCAGCTGGGAGAGGCTAGCCGAGCCGCCCCCGCGTCTGCAGGCGTGAGTTCTGTGCTTTTCAGCAACAGTGCATTTTAACCCATCTCATATCTTCCTCTTGGTGTCTTGTCTTTTTTTTTTTTTAACCTTTTGGGGTTTTTTGAAGCTGTGAGACTGAAGTCTGAGTGGTCTTTGGATGATGGGCAAATGAGGCAGACTGCTGCAGTGTGAGCCCTGGGGCGGTGTGCATGCTTCCCACAATCGGAGGGCTGCTGACCTGCGGGAGTGTGGATGCAGCTGGGTCCCCAGCCCCACGCCATGTGCTGCATCCTGGAGTGAGCTCCAAGGTGTTGGAGTGATGCTGACTTGACATCCTTCAGGTGTATGTTTTAGGAGAGGTTCCTGTTTCAGCGGCTTCGCCAGGTGGCACTAATGGTGAAGAACCCGCCTGCCAATACAGTAGATGTGGGTTCGATTCCTGGGTAGGGAAGATCCCCTGAAGGAGCGCATGGTGACTCACTCCAGTGTTCTAGCCTGGAGAATCTCATGGACAGAGGAGCCTGGCAGGCTATAATCCACGGGTCACAGAGTCAGACATGACTGAAGCAACTTAGCAGGCACGCACCTATTTTCAGCAGAATACTGTGTTGAATTTTTTATGGAAAAATCCTGATTCAGGGTTCGTTCGCAGCTGTGCTTCTGATAGGCTCGCCTTCTAAAGGATGGCCCAATAACATAAATGGGGTTGATTTGATCTTAGACCTATTTTTGGCCAGCTGCACACAGGATGGTTTCTGCACTAGAAATGCTGGAGACGCCATCTTGAGAGAAATGAGTCATGAGAAAGTACAATTTCCTCTCGAGTTAAATAAATAAAGCACAAATTCAGGCCCTGAAATAGCCGAGCCGCGTCCCTGCCGCACGGCCGCTCCCTCCTGGCAGGAACACAGCCTTCAGCCCCCGCTTCGCGACCTGAGCACGACACCCCGTGTGTCCCGAGTTCAGGGGGCCATGGGCCGGGGCTTCGGGCTCACCGTCGGGGCAGAGCTGGGGCTGCCAGGCCACAGACCCCCTGTTCCTGTGCCCGCGAATGGGTAGGCGTCTCCCCTCCTGCTACTGCCGAGTATGAGGGCCCGGCCCCGCGTGAGAAGCATCAGGCCGTCAAGCCCCGTTGGATTCCTGCGCGCAGGCCTGTGAGGCGTGGGGAGCGTCTGTAACCGGGAAGACCCAGCCTTGAGCGGGCGCTTCCGTGGCGCTCGCGGCGCCACCGACCCGCTGCGCCGGGGGCAGAGCTGCACAGCCGAGAGCCCCTGGATGGGATGCTATGCGCGCGCTGCGCGGGGGAGGGCCGGGCTGCCCCAGTTAGGCAGGCCTCTGGGCCCCACCCAGTTCTCGGGGTGACTGGGCGGGCCTGGGAAGTGATGAGTCCCGTGAAGATTCAGGCCAGGTGGCACCGGAGCTGGGTGGGTACAGGGACCCCGGCCTCCACCAGCATCCTCTCCACCCCGCCCCGCCCCCTGATGGACTGACGGACGGACAAGTGCCTTTGAGTCCCGCCCTGCCGCGGGTGCGCCGGGGCGGGGTCCCCGGAAGGTTTCCAGGATGGCGTTCGAGCGTCACGATTTCCGGCCCGATCGAGCCCTGCTGGTCTCACCCGGGCGTCTGCCTTTGGGGACCGACAGCCGCAGCGCGAGTGGTTTCGGGGCCGGGTGTCACCGCCTTTGGACCCAGAGAAATTCCGACCCTTGCGGCCTCTGCGGGGCCGTCCTGGAGGGCGACTTTAAATAACTGCGCAGGCGCAGGTCGGCCCGCCGGAAAATCACCTTGTTTCCATGTAAATGTCCCCGCTCCTCAAACTTTTAAGTGAGGAGAGAACACTGCTATGTGTTCAGAGGAAATTTAAGGCAATAAAGTTGGAAACTGTTTCCACCGAAGGCGGAAAGGCAGACCGGGCAGAGGCGCGCGGTGACCGCAGCCTGCGTGTGTATCGGGCGCAGGCCGCGTGTTGGGACCGCCTGCTCCTCTGCACCCGTGGGTTTGCCGTGGCTCTCCTCCTCTCTGTCTGTAGCTCACACGTGTGCTTGTCACACGTGCCCGTACGTGCGTGTGTGACGCCGACTCCCTGCGTGCACGTTGCGTGGTGTGTGTTTGCGTCGACTTGCTGGGTTTATTCTGGTCCATAGCGAGCCGGGCCGTGTCTTGACGCCGCTGTGCGCCCCGCGCATGGTAGCCGGTGGTCTGGACCCGCTGGTTCCCGGGCCTTTGTCTGGCTCCTTTGGTCCGAGAGCCGCGGTGACGTTTTCCATGTGCCGATGCTCAAGGCCATGAGCGATTGCCCAGGTGCTGAGGAACGTCAGAATTAAGATGGACGACCAGACTGAGAGGAAGCAAGTTGGCCTGTCTCTTTAATTAAGGCAAATTGGAGAAAAGACCTCGTGAACGTCAAGGCAAGGTCGGAAGACGGCATCAGCAGGCCATCCTGGCCGATCGCACAGCAATCGGTGTTTCAGCCCCTGGGGCCTGCGCAGTGGTCTCCACTGGTGTTGTGGGCAGGGCCCCGGTGCCTGTGGCCCTCAGCTGTCACGCAGCCTGGGGCAGGGCGGGGAGGAGGGCACCCGGGGGAACCTGGCTGCACAGTGTCTCCTGGCCTCCAGCCTCGGACCTGACGAGACAGCCCGAGGACTGCTGCTTCCTGCGTCAGGGCTTCTGTCCGAGGCCAGGGCCTTCCTTGGGGTTAGAGGAGCCCCGGCTTCACCACATCGTGTTTCTCCCCACGCGGTGGGCTGTCTGGTGGGAGGCAGTGGGGTGCGCAGATGGGAGTTGGTGTCCTGGCGTGGCCAAGGTCCCCTGAACTCAGGACCCAGCCTCCCCATCTGCGTGGTGGACGCAGGAACAGCCCCTGCCCAGGGTGGGCACTGGGTGCGCTGGCCCCATGTCCCGCTGGCCCGCAGGGCAGTGAGTGCTCTGCCCCCTCCTGGCCTCAGGCTTGTGAGCGGACGGGAGAGTCTGTGGCCTCAACCACCCGCAGACCCAGGTAGGGGGTCCACCCAGGGTGCGGTGTCCCTCTCCCTCAGTCCCTGCTCTGGGGGGCTTCCCGGTGCAGAGTGGCGGGTCCAGGGGCCTCGAGCCCCCCTCCCAGTGGGAATCTGGTGCACACACCTTACTGGTGATAGCCACCTCGTTGGCCAGGCCAGCCAGCTCTCCCCTCACCTCCACTTCTGCGAGAGTTTGGAAAGGTAACAGGAGATGCTGAGATGCTGTCAGGAAACCGCCCACAGTTCCCTGCACCCCCTCCCACCCGCTCACAGCCTGGGCTCCACTGCAGCCGTGGTGGGCTCCCCTCCCCACCCCCGATGAAAAGGGGGGCAGAGAGGGGCATGGCTCTCGGGAGTTGGGCACCCGTGCAGACAGATGCCTTGGCCACACTTTCTCCGTAGATTTGCTCTGAGCTGAGGGGGCTTCCCTGTGGCTCAGCTGGTAAAAGAGTCCGCCTGCAATGCAGGAGATCCTGGGTTGATTCCTGGGTTGGGACGATCCCCTGGAGAAGGGAGAGGCTACCCCCAGTATTCTGGCTGGAGAATTCTGGCTCACAAAGAGTCGGGCACCACTGAGCAACTTGCTTTCACTGAGTTGGCTGCACGCTGGTGCAGGCCTGACCCCCCCATGCTGAGCTGGGAGTCCCTGACGGCACCGGGTCACTGGTGTTTCAGGACATGCCTGCGGTGAGGTCCATGGTCGCAGGGCATCCGCCCTGTAAGCGTGACCCACCTCAGATGCTGGGCATCCGGGCTGCCCGGCGACGTGCCCTGCAGGACTCGCAATGTGGATGGGTGGCTGGCTGGAGTGCTGTTGGGTCCTTTCTGGGTTTGTTTTCTAGAGGCAGAGCTGCCATCAGAGCCTGCAGGTGGGTTTTTCACCTGAACACGCGTTTCCTCTTCTCGGGTGAGTTTTAAGGGCGGGCCGGCCGGTTCTCAGGGAGGCACTGTCAGCGTGTGAAGCCACCAGAGCCCTCCCACGTGGGTGTTCACGGGCCCACCTGCCTGAACCCTTGCTCGGAGGCTCTCACGTGCGGCTCGGGACTTCCTGGGGAGACGGCCCCCCTGGCTTATTCTGGGGCCAGTTTCAGGCCAAGGACTGGGCCTTCTGGGGCCCCTCCCTCAGTCTTGCCAAAGGGCTGCCAAGGTCCAGCCTCAGGGTCCCCTGAGAGCTTCAGCAGCCTGGGCCATGAGGATGTTGTGTTCCCTGTACGGCTATCAGCCGCGGCTCCTGAAATAGTCCTGAGAGGGTCTAGGAAGCCAGCCCAGCTCACCAGGACTGCTTCCTGGGGCTAGAAGGCGGGTGGTCTGTGTGGGGCTCGGGTGGGCGGCGTCCGGGCTTGCTGCGTCTTCTCAAGCTCCTTGGGACCTGCCGGGCTTCCTTCCAGAGCCGCGTCCGGCCAGGGGCGCCGCCGAGGCCTGCGGGTTTCCTGGCTTCCAGAGTCCTGCGGACATCGTGGGTGCTGGCTACCCACCACCCCTCCGGTGGGCTCTTGTCTCGGTTTTGGCTCTCGGTCAGAGCATGACGCTTTGCGGTCCGCTGGTCCCGGTGGCTCTGCGTCCCCTCCGCCTGCCTATAGGGGGCGCCCCTCTCCTGCGGGTGCTTGTCACGGCGCGGCCCTGTGGTCTCCGCCAGCTCAGATTCTACCGCCCTCCCGGGCTGTGTGTACTGACGGGCCTCAGCACTCGGGGGTGTAGCGTTGAGCCCAGCGCCTGTCCCACCAGCCTGCTGGCGTGGGGGGCACCCGGCGTCCTAGCCCTTTGCTCTCGGCCGGCCCCTTGCCCCTCTTGTGCCCGCCGGCATAACTGGCTTCTTAGGGCCTTGCTGCCCGCGGGTGTGTCCACTGCGGGCCCCAGTGGGGGCCGAGGGCCCGGGTGAGGCCGGTCCCCGTCCAGCTGCACGGCGGCAGAGCGCGGGGGACGCGGCCCTGCACCTATCGGCCGGGCCGGGCCGGGCCCTGGGGCTGCGGAGGCAGCGGGGCGGGCGGGGCGGTGCTCACCTGCATGTCGGCCCCTGCAGGCTCCGCCTGAGTGGGTTAACGCCCGCAGTTGCCTTCCTACCAGGCTCTGCTCCTCTGCCCAGGGGGCAGTGCGCTGCATTAGTGAGGCGACTGGGGGTCAGAGACTGCACGCGGAGCCGGTTGCCTCCTGAGATCCGCGAAGCGCCCTGTGGGTTCGGTGACCCCGGGTCGTGCGTGTGCGCGCCCTGCAGCGCCCGGGCGTGCAGCGGGCCTCCACGGCCCGCCCTGGGGGCCTGTCTTGTAAAGGCGGGATTTGCTGTGGCCTCCGAGGCCCCGAGGATCCTGGGCCAGGGAGTCCGCACAGCTCGGCTTCTGAAGGAAACCCCCGGACAGGACTCGTGAGCGGCGGGGCCTCTTCGGAAGTCGGCGCCGCGCGCTAGTAAGCCGCTACCCGCGTGCAGGGTGGAGGGCCGCGGCGGCCACCGGAGGGCGCCCCGCGAACACGCCCGCTCCGCTCCCGTGGTCACTGAGCCGCCTGTCAGCCCGCTTGGAATCCGAATCCCATCGGCTTCCTGCCTGGCGACACTCGGGGCGGCGGGGGCGGGCGGTTTGGCAGTGACCCTTCCTCCGCCACACGTCGAACAGCTGGGAAACCCACACGCGGGAAGGGAGTGCCCGGTCCTGTGTCCCGCACAAGCGGTGTTGACGGAGGGCACAGCCGTGTGAGCAGCCCCCCGGAGCCCTGCCCCCCTCGGCTGTGTGGGACCCACCCACCACCAGGCCCGTGGACACACGTGGGCCCTCGGACAGCTCGGGGCTTATCCGCGTCGGACTTAAGACCCGCGTGGTGCAGGGTCAGCCCTGCCAGTAGGAGGAGCCGCGGAGTAACCAAAAACGCTGGTTTATTTACCTCATGAGGGGAAAGACTTGTTTTGTGATACCTCTGTGTGCTGTTTAGCTGACATGTCACACATCCCAAGAAACACACACATTAGAATCCAGAAATTGGCTAATAAGTATCAAATAATTTAATCTTCAAACGTGTGGGTTTTCTTCCCCAGTTTCTCAGACACACCTGCAGCAGCTCCAGCCATCTGGGCAGATGTAATGGGTTAGAAATGAGAGGCTCTCACATTTCCCGACTGATTTTAACTTCAAGAACTTGATGTGTAATTTAGCATCTTAATGACTTATTCCTGGTTTGTCCTTTGTCAGGTCCTTTATATTAAAGAAACAAATGTTTGACTTTTTAAAATTTTTATTTAAGTCTTGGCTGCGCTGGGCCTTTGCTGCCGCACACATGTTTTTCCCTAGTGTTGGTGAGCAGGCTACTCCCCGGTTGTGGCACATGGGCCCCTCATCGTGGGGGCTACTCTTGTTGCAGAGCACGGGCGCAGGCACACAGGCTTCAGCAGGCATAGCGAGAGGGCTCAGTAATTCCGGCTTGCCAGTTCCAGAGCAGGTGCTCAGTAGTTGTGGCCATGGACTCAGGGGCTCCGCAGCACGTGGGATCTTCCCGGACCAGGGATCGAACCCGTGTCCCCTGCATTGCCAGGAGGCTTCCTACCCACTGCGCTACCAGGGAAGTCCTGACTTCTTGATAACATCTGCCACAATTAGCAAAAGACCCAGTTTCTTACAGTAAGTTTTATAACCTTCATGAAATAAACCCAAGGTTAAATTCACCTTTGGGGACCCTGAGTCATGAAGCATGGTAAAGTAGGTAGGTTTGTCTGTTGACAAAAATAAGATCATTAAAGCCAGTCAGGGGCTTCCCTGGTGGTCCAGTGGTTAAGACTCCGTGCTTCCAATGCAGGGGTTGTGGGTTCGATCCCTGGTCAGAAGCTAAGATCCCACATGCCACAGTCAAAATATATACATACTAATGGAGTTTTTTTTTTTTTTAAAGAAAAAGGACAGAGTGCACAATCTGCCTTGACATTTTCCAAATAGCTCCTTATTCTCTTCTAAATGCCTCAAGTCTATGTACGGCCATACAATCCCAAACCTGCCTGATCTCACTGAAATGGTTCAAAATTCATTCAACTTTTTAGCAACCGTGGCAGGAGTACTAGGAATCAAACATACTGGGGCAGCAAGAAGTGACCCAGAATTCAGCACGAGATTGTCAAGCCAACGTCCATGGAAAGTAGATTGTTGAGATGCTAGTGGCTGAGGTGAAGGTGGGCTAGCCCCTCTAGCTGGGGGACAGAGGGGCGTTCAGAACGCAGCAGCAGCGGAGGGGTCTGCACCCGAGACCCCAGCTCGTCGTCTGTCAGAAGCAGAGGTGGACACGGGACAGAAACGTGTGGCTGCTACCGTGTGACACCCTCCCCCCCTGGAGACCAGTCAGCCTGCAACCAGAGCCACTGAGAAACTGAAATAAAAAGTGATTTTAGGCCCCCTGCGCTGTGTGGGGGAAGCCAGATGGGCTGAGGGGTGGGGGTGGGGCTGCAGGCAGAGATCTGGGCCCTTGGGGCTCACCCTCTCCAAGGAGCCCCTGGTGCGGGAGGACAGCCGCTTCTCAACGGGCTCCTGCTCCCCCTAGGCGGCACTGGCTCTGGGACCCTGAGGAGGGCACCCAGCCCCCCTCAGCACGGCTGCTGCTGTCTCGGGGTCCCCATGGGGGGACGTGCTGGGAGAGCGGGAGGCATCCGCCTGAGGCCCTGGAATTTTAGGAGAGCTCCTACCAGGCCCTGAGGCCTGGAGCAGCCAGCCGGCATCTGTGCTCGTCACCGCCAGGAGCGCCCAGAGGCCTCACCAGTTCCTGCTGCTCTGTCCCCCAAGGCTTACTGCAGCCCGAGTCCAGCGTGTGTCCGTAGTTCTGCATAGGCCTCCGGCCTGCAAGGAAATCAGTCTGCAGGCAGAGGAGCATGCACCTCACTCTCTTGGCTCGACTTCCCAAGAGAAGGGGGCCACTGGGGCAGTTTTGCCAACAGACCCGCCGAGAACAGCAGCCTGGCCCTGGGCAGCGTGTGTGTACGGCAGCAGCCGGGCGGGGGTGGCGCCCAGCGTCCGTTCATATTTCGTCTGAAAGGTGTCCTACCCAGACTGCAGCCTTGAGAAACATACCTTTGCTTCTAGCGCGTTTGGGGTTCAGAACAGCGTTGGGTTGGGGGCTCTGACTTCTTCGTGAAGCCGTGCGGAGGGGGAGGGGAGGCGCCCCTGCAGCTGACACAGAAGGCGGGGTGCGGCCGAGGGCGAGGTGGTGGGTGGGCTCTGCACCCCAGGCTGGTTGGGTGGTCCAGGCTGCATCTGCCGCAGCCCCGTGAGCCCGCCGCCCAGATCCGTCTTTCCTGTGGGCAGGCCCCTCGGTTTTCGGGGTTAGAAAGCCTAACAGCGTTTTCCTCCCTTCACCTCATTGACACTCAACTTTGGTGCACACTTTGGGGAGTCGTTCAGGACAGACCCTCCCTGGACCAGCGCCGGCGGGGGCACACCTGGCAGCCGCAGACGCCCCATCCGACCCCTCCCGCCAGGCCCGCGCACCCCAGGAAGCCTGCAGGCCTGTCTTGCCCCGCGGCCGCGAGGCCCGCCACCGGAGTGTGTTTGAGTTTACTTCATTTTAATACCTTCTGACTTTCCTATCAAACGTCTCCTCATAAAACAAGAGGGGGGGGGGCTAGTATTTTAACAGTACAAAGTATAAATACTGGCGTTAGGTTTTCATTACTTCATTTGCGCCCGAGGGGAAGCAGGCTGTTGCAGGTGTGGACCTGAAAGGTGTGCGCAGGAGACGAGCACACCCAAGGGCGGCCGGGCACCGAGGACACAGCCGATTCTCACACCGGGCGCCTGGGGAACTCCACGGGGCTGCGCCTGGTTCTGCCTCGTCTCCAGGGGGCGAGGGAGCAGGGGCTGAAGTCAGCATTTTCTCCTAGATGCCTGACCTGGGAGGAGGGAGCGAGCCTCGGGCACAGGGGACCCATCACCGCGGGCTGTGCTTCCGGCCAGTGCGGCCCGCCCCGCCCCCAGCGGTGTCCCTGGAGCAGCGTCGATGCCGTCACCGGCTGTGCCCCTGCTGGTCTATGCCGTCACCGGCTGTGCCCCCGCTTGGTCGGGGGAGCAGCTCTGGTGCCCACGGCGCAGCTTCTTCATCAGTCTCCGGAGCTTGCCGGGGAAGTTTCTGTCAAGGTGGCGGTACAAAAGCGGCACCACAGCGCTGCTGGCGAAGGCCAGGAACCTGGACAGGTCCTTGGCGAGGAGCAGCGTCCCCACGTGGTGCCCGTACAGTGGCTTCCCCCGCGCTGCCAAGACCGCGCGCCCCAGGAGCATCAGGTAGTGGGGCGTCCACAGCCCGAACTGCGCGCACACGGTGGCCACCAGCAGCCTGTGCGCCGAGGGGTCCGGGTGGCCCGCGTCCCGGTCGAGCGGTGTGTCTTCCTTGCGGACCCGCGCCAGGAGCACGAGCGCGTAGAGCGCGGCCAGGCCGGGCACCAGGTAGCCGACGAGCAGCATGATGGCGTCGGCCGCCGCCGCGTCCCGCATCCGCGAGCACTCCACCAGCCTCGCGGCCACGTGGCTGCAGATGTAGAAGAGCAGGGAGGAGAAGCCGGCGAGCAGGGCGCCGCCCCAGACAAAGCCGCACACGTGCCGGGTGTTGTAGACACTGGACATGTAGGTGCGTGGCAGCGCGCGCTCGATATAGCAGTCCAGGCCCAGCAGGGCCGTGGAGTAGAGTGTCACCAGCGCCGCCACGTTGAACAGCACCAGCAGCGAGACGTGCACCTCGCTGCCCAGGTCCCAAGCGGCCCCGCCGGCCGCGCCGGGGCCCAGCAGGTGCGCGGGCGCCAGGGCGCAGAGCAGCAGCCCCGCGGCCGCCATGTTGGCGAAGTAGACGTCGGGCATGGTCATGCCGCCCGGGTCGCGCAGGTTGGCCAGCAGCAGCAGCGCGTTGTAGCCCAGGCCGAGGGGGACGCCGCCCAGCAGGTAGAGCAGCGACAGCGCGGACAGCGCCCGCTGGACGTGCAGGCAGGGCAGCGGGTCGTCGCCGCCGGTGCCGTTGAGCGGGCAGCTCCACATGGCGGGCTGTGGGGAGAGCAGCGCGTGAGTCCCTCGCGAGCACAGAGCGGCCCCCGCCCCCGAGGCCGGCCGGATACGGGGCTGCGCAGGTTTTCTGCGACCGAAGGCGCCATCGCTGGAAGCTGTGACGGCCCTAAAAGCGGGCTTCCTTGACCCTGTTTGCCGGGAAACCCACAGCCCTGGAGCCGTAAGGCGTCTGCTGCCACCTTGTGGCGCCTGGGCCACGTGAAAAAGGCCGGGGCGTGGGGGGCTGGGGGTGGACCCCAGGCCTGGCCCCGCAGCCCCCGTCGCGGGATCCTCAGCCTCTCTTGAGGCTGCCGCAGCCCTGCTGGGCGCATCCTTCCTTGCTTTCAGTGACTGCCGAATCCTGTGACCCCACCCCTCCCCACCCTGCGTCTGTGCCCAGCAACCCGCCTCCCTTGCGCCGCTTGGGCAGCGCCGGTGTGCCGCGCCAGGGCACCGGCACCCCTGTCTTGAAGCCCAGCTGCGCTGGAGCCTTGGGGAGGGGCCGGAGGTGGTCTGCATGTGCGCCTGGTGCAAGGTGGGTGGGAAGGGCGTACTTTCCGTTTCCTCCCTCCCAGCTTGGCGGGGTCTGGGTGGGCCTTGGCGGGTGGAGGCGCCTTGGTGGTAAGGGAAGGACAGACTTTCTTGAGAAATGCGTGAGTCCTGGGGCGGGGGTGGGGGGGGGCCCTCCACGCCACGTCTTCTGAGCCCACCGGGCTTCCTGCTCTCAGAGCGAGGCCAGCAACCCTCTGGGGAAGACCCTGGCCTCCCAGGTCCAGGGGCGAGGGGAGGCCAGGCCCCCACCCCGCGGGAGCGAGCCTGCCGTGGGGGTCACAGAGGGAATGACGTGTGGCGTCCACAGGCGTCTGTTTGCCAGGCACCGCGACAGAGTGGGCGCCTGCCTATAGGGTGTGTGCCTGCGAGCTACCCCGCCCCAGACACGGAGGGGTCAGGCAGGAGCCTCACAGGGCGGGGGCATCTGTATCCTAATGAGCTGCTGCAGCAGGGCCAAAGGCCAGGGCTGGACTGCTGAGCGCAGGCCGCCTGCCTTCATCACCTCCAGGGAGGGCGTCTACTCTGAGCTGCCACAGGGATTCGGGTCCCTCTTCCCAGGCCTGGGGTCCAGGGTGCCGGCAGGAGCCCCAAGCAGGGCCGGGCCTGAAGGGTCCTCGGAGCCCTCGTCCATCCTCTTCTAGCTGATCCGCTGCTTGTTTTCCTCCTGAATGCCGGCAGGCTCCTGCGCGCTGAGCCGAGGCCTGGGTGGTGCTGGGCCGGGATGCTGATCCATAGAGCATCCTGTCCGTGCCTGACCAGCCCGCCCCCCGTGCGCAGGCGCCTCGCCCGGCTCCCGGGTCTCAGTCCCTCCCCTCCTGCCTCGCTGGGAACCTGTTTCCCGGTGCGGAGTGCTCCTGGGCGAGGGGTGGGTGTGCGCGCGTCCGCCTCCTGGTTCTTGCGGTGCCCCTCCTCCCCAGGCAGGTGCAGCTGTGCCTCCTGTCTGTTTACAGGCAGTTTGGAACCTTGAGGGTTGTGTCAGGAAGGGCCGGCACACGGGATGGGCACCCTGCCCACGGGCTCCCCTGTGGCCCAGCGGGGGTCTCCTGCTGCGCCTGCCCCTCCTGGGGGTTTCCATCCACCTGGAGGGCAGTCTCAGCCAGGGGAGGCCCTCTGCGATGTTGGGTGGGCACTGGAGAGGGCCCACAGGCCTGTGGGCAGAGTGAGGGAAGCAGGGGTCGTGCTGGCGGGGCCCTGCCCTGCTGGAGATCTGCGCGGTTCTTGGGAGGTGGTCACGCGGAGCAAATCTGCTCAGAACTTTTTTCAAGAGCTCACATGCTTAAATGGCCAGCTTGCTTGGCCTGAGAGGGGCTGTGGTGTCTCTGTGGTCAGTGCTGGGTTTTAAATTAAAAACCCACCCAAGTTGCTGTTTTCTGGCAGCTCATACACACACAACCTGGAACTTATGCCCACAAACTACAGACAGCTCTGCGCATCCTGTCGGCATCCACCCTGGGGACATGGCTGACTTCAGAGGCAGCTCACGAGCTACGAGTGCCAGTTTCCTTTGCTTTCAGCCTATCTTCGCTTTTTGTCCCCGTGTTCTTCCCAGAGACCCCTTGTCTCCAGTTGTCACACAGGGCCAGGGTGGGGACGCCTGTCGGCGGTGCCTGGCGTTTTTCCCCTCACCACGTGGGGGCGCGGGTGAGAAGGGCAGGAGGCAGACTGCCAACGCAGGGGGCGAGGCACTGAGACACTTGCTGGGAGGGTGGCGCCCACAGGCTCTCGGGTACCCGGAATAGCAGCTGCGTCCCAGGACCCCCAGACTTGCCATCAGCAGCGGTCACTTTGGGAGTGTCTTCCCACCCTGGCTGTGGGGCAGCTGGTCAAAGTGCAAGGCCTCTAGCTGGCGTCCCTCCGTGTCCGGGGTCCCTGTGCTGCCCCTGCGGATCCCCGCCCCCGCCTCCGAGTCACCCCACTTCCCTTTGTGCTCTGGCTCTGCGCTTGCAGGAGTCTGGGAACAGGCTCCCCTCCCCCGAGGCCCTGTGAGGAGGGGGCCTGAGAACAATGGTGGCCCCCACCCACCACACTGGCTTGGGCTGGGCTGGGCTGTCTTTCCAGTTACCAGCTCCCTGTTCACTTCCTTCCTGAGAAAGGGGAAGTTGGACGGCAGCCAGAGACCAGGATTCCAGGCAGGGCTCTCTGTGGCCCTGGCTCCCCCAGGGGCGGGAGGCAAGGCCAGGTGGGCCCTCAGCGGCCGAGCCCTACCCGCCGGCCTTGCTGGCGCCACGGGCCCTCACCGTCCCCGCGTGGCAGGGCTGACAACACCGCCTGGGCCGCCTGTCACCCGCTCGCTGCAGCTCTAACCGGCCCCGGGGAGGGGGGGCAGGCGGGGCCAGGAGCCCCCCTTGTCCAGGCTAACCCTAACCCTATCACCCTGCCCCAGGGCCGTCCTGACAACACGGGTCAGAGCTGCCCACTGCCGCGCGGGCTTCCCGGCTCCCCACCTGCCCCTCCCACCAGCACCCCTGCAGGCGCCCCGGCTGGCCTGGCCACCTTCCTCCCGTGCGTGGTGGGGCCTCCCTGGGCAGCGGCCCCACCAGCCGCGTCCACGCAAGATGCCGTCCACGGCCCCTTCATCCGACAGGGCATCAGGGGCCCTGCCCCAGGGTCCTCCAGGACTCCCATGTTGCCAGCCTGGCCAGGGCCTGATTCTGCCCAGAACCCCTGCCTCTGCCGGGCCCGCGCCTCCCCCAGGCCTTCTGCCCCCTCTGCCGGGCCCAGGGGACATACAGGTGTGCGCATCTGGTGGGAGTCATCCCCTCACCCTCGGACCCCCACCCGTGGGCGCCCCTCTTCTGTGGCAGGCGCGCCCAGCCAGGCCTGTGGCCAGCCTTTGTCCATGGAGCAGGGGCGCGCCTGGCGCGTGCAGGCCTGTGGCGTGGTCTCACAGCGAGGCCAGCAGCGGGACTGCCCGGCCCCGGCGCCGCGCGGCCCGAGGGGAGGGCTGGTGGGCTCCAGCAGCCTGGCTCACTCCCTGGTCGTCGTCGTGGCCCGGCGGTCACTGCCCCGTCTCTCCCGACGGGGTGAACATGACTGAAGGTGACTGGCATCCCCACACTGAGTATCTATCTGTCGTCTCTGCATTCCTGGGGCAGTGGCCCTGCCTGACCCCGGGCACTGCCACGCTCCCGCCTTCCGGCTGGTCTCGTTCCAGGGAGTGGAGAGGTCTTCACAGCCTTGGGCCAGGGCGGTTACCGCCTGGGACCAGCAGTGGACTGGAGAAGGGAGAGCAGCCGGCCTGGCAGAGCAGAGGGTGCCCCGCCCGGGGAGGGCACTGACCCTCAGGCAGACCCTGACGTGGGCACAGGGTGGCGGCGCTGCTGTGGCATCGGGGAGGTGGCCCCCGCTCTGCTCGGCCTGAGCACGAGCTCCCGGGACGGGACGTGCGGCCCTCGGCGCCTGGGCGGGTGCCGGCCGTGCTGACCCGAGCCAGCGCGCTAGGCAGACCGGGCCTCGAGGGGACACTGGGCCGGGCGCGCGTGTCTGAGCCCCGCCGCACGGAGGGCTGTCTGCCTCTTACACTCTTGTCCTCTGGGGAAGCAGCTCGATCGCGCCCCCTGGACCAACTCAGACCTCCCCTGGGAGGGGCGCGCGTTGCCTGGTGGGCGCTCCCGGCCGCGGACCGAGGACAGGACTCCCGGGCGCCCTGCCCGCAGCTGCCTGGCTCGGGTCCCCAGTCAGGCTGTGGGGAGGATGGGGTGAGGGGGTGAGGCCGTGAGCACAGCCCTCCCTGGTGCTGGGCGTGGAACAGCGGGTCCTCACCTCCCACACATTTACGCTGCCGTGCGGCCTCCCTCAGACTCTGCCAGCTGCCGCGTGGGGAGAGGAGACGGGGGAGGGAGGGCAGAGTGCGTGAGGGGACACGGGCCAAGGGCAGATTCTCACGGGGGTGGGGTGGGGGGTCCTGCCACAGCTCAGCGGCCCGGGCCCCAGGGCTGCTGTAGGAACAGACAGCTCGTCTCTGGAGCCGCGCTTGCTGAGGTGGGATCCCAGCCCCACGGGCCCGGTCCTCCCCGATGGCGCCCTGCTTACAGACACCCCTCTTCCATTCGCTGCCGGCAAGGGCCGCGCGCCTGGGTTAGCAGCTGCTGGAAGCATTTTGAGGCCAGATGTCAGCATCTTCTCTTCTTGGTCTTTCTTTAAAAACGAGCCTAGAACTGTACAAACTGACCCTTCAAAAGTGAATGTCCACAGGCAATGAAAAGCCTTGCCCAAACGCAGGGCTACAGTGCATGGTGATCTCCATGGAAAGAGGGGTGCCAGACGTGCAGCAGAGCAGTGGCGGGTGGGGGCCGTGAGGGGCAGGGGCTCCCCAGTGACCCTGTGCGCACACAGCCTGCCCGAACGAAGCACAGCTAACTCCCATCCAAGGTCGCTGACCTCATCCTACTGCACCTGTCTGTTCCCGCCTGCCCAGAGCACCCCAAAGAGGGAGCTGCATGACCAGTGTCCTGCAGCCTGCGAAATGGCCTCAAAAGGCCTTTCCCCAAGGCAAGCTCGAGGACCCACCGGCAGAAGGGCCGGCAGAGCAGAGGCTGGGAGGTGGGCGCAGGGCCCCGAGGCCAGGGCAGTGTGTCCTGGTGGGCACCGGCCCAGCCTGCCTGCTGATGTCCTGCAGACCCACCGTATACTGTGCCTGGACTTCAACTGAGTGCTCTGGAGCCATCAAAACGCTTTGAAAATGACTCCTGAGTGTTTATTTCCTTTTGCAATAATGGGCAGAGGCTCTAGCTACAATTAACATCCAGCTGGTAGGAGCCAGACGCTCCGGAAAAGCTGATGTTTTCATAGGTTTTCAACATAGAGAGCTTACGCATACTGATTGGTATCACAGACGCTGTGCCTTCCTGGGCTGCGATAAGCAACGGTTTATCATACACTTAGGGTGTCTTGGTTTTTGTAGACTGTTGCTTTTTAAGGTTCTGAATTAGAGGGCAGTGAGCGTGAAGCAGGCAGCGGCTCCGGTTCTCCCGGGAAGAGAATGGGCTCGCCCGGCAGTTGGGAAGGGCTGCGGGCAGGGGGAGCAGCCGGCCGGGCTCTGGCCCGCCCCGGGCCCCAGGGTTCTCCTGCTCGTGGAGCACTAGTCCTTGGCTTTTTTCTCTTTTTGTCTCCTGGCTAATTTTCTGAGGGTAGCGCTTCTTCCCGCGAGCAGGGGAAACAGACTGAGAACTTCCCGTCTCCCCGGGCACCCAGTCAGGCCCCGCCCAGCCGGTCACTGGTGTGCTGTTACCTGGGGGAGCGCTGGGAGCAGAGCCGCAGACCTTATGGCTGCCTGTGGTTCTTTCCAAGGGAGGAACCAGCAGTTATTTTTGCTCCTTACACTTGGTCTAATAGTAACAGTTGCTTCCTTGGCTCTAATTAAAACTGGGAAACTCCTGTGTGCTCTCTGCCCTCCCACCACGTGTGTGGGGTGAAGGAGACCCCCTGGACAGCACAGAGCAGCTGACCCTTTGCACCCTGTCCTGCTGCTTACTCGAAGGGGGTTCTGTCCACAGGTCCCCGGGGGCGGAGGAGGGACCTGAACTCTGCCCCTTGACAGCATCGCATTTTTAGCATCTCAAATTAGAGCGAAAATTCACTTCTACTCCTTACACTGAGCTCCCCTGCTCTGCAACACCTGTGAGACCCCATGGACACCTGCGGCCGCCCAGCTGCGCGAACGGCTGCAGCCTTGAGAGAGGCAGCGGCGGCGGCGAGCGAGGGGAGATGGCGGCACACGCCGTTCAAGGAGGAAGCACGCTTCTGTCCCGGGCAGAGCACGGCAGCCCCACCCCCAGGACACGGCCCTAGTGGGTCGCAGGGGCATGAAAGGCCAGGCAGCAAGTTGTTTGCTGAGGTTTCCAGATGACATCCCAGGGCCTGGAGGGTGTGGCTGCCGCCTCCCCAAGGAGCGCCTTCCTCTCAGGCCCCGGAAAGTGGCTGGCCCCTCGTCCCACCTGGAATCACGCATGCATATTTGCTGGCAGGATCCTTGGCAGGTTTGTCCCTCTTTCACTATATAATAGCTTTAAGCAGCTCTAGGGCTCTCCTGACGGCTCAGCGGTAAAGAACCTGACTCCCAATGCAGGAGACGCAGGTTTGATCCCTGGGTTGAGATCTCCTGGAGAAGGAAATGGATACCCACTCCAGGATTCTTGCCTGGGAAATCCCATGGACAGGAGGAGCCTGGCAGGCTGTGGAATATGACTTGGCAACTAAACTACAGCGATAAGCAGTGCTACGTTCTAACCTAAAACCCCACCACTCGCGTCCAGTGGACGAATGTGCCTTTCTCCCGTCACCTACCTGCCAGGGCTTCTGAGTTCCAGGGACCCCGAGTCAATGCAGAGCTAGCGCTGGCCTCATGCCTCCCCTGGACGTCTCTGTGACCCGCACGGCGTCAGGACAGCAGTGGTCAGGGCAGGGCCCCGGCTTCCTGTCCATGACTCGGCACAGTATGCATGCACCAGATGGGAGCTATGATTTTTAAAAGCCTGTTATCTCCAGAGGCTTTCTTCATTTAGCGAGCTACCAGAGGTTCCAGTTTGGAGGGCCAGACCCAGCAGGCCAGGGAGCATGTGACTGTCCCCAGGGCATAGTTACTACTACAGCCTCTTTCTCCTCTCGGTGGTGACCCGTGCCCCAGTGAAGACCCCACTGAGACAGCAGAGTGTCGGGTCCCTATCATGTGTGAGCAGCCCAGGAGCATGGTCAGTCATCGAGTCCACACACTGGTGTCTGCAGAGGCCTGGCCAGCAGGCTGCTGACTGCTTGGGGACTCAAGGCCAGCCTCACTAGGTGCTGCAGACACCGTGGGGAGGAGGGGGCCGCTGCTCCGCCTAGATTTGGAGCTGGTTGTTTGCAGATGGCCCAGGGCTGCCAAGCAAGTGTGCATCAGGTCCCGACTCACCCTCCGTCCCCCCAAAGCTTGGTTAGATGACTGGGACCAGTGTCCCACTGAGAGAACCCAGCCACCATGCTCCTGTCATTAGCTTGGTGTTGGGTTTCTTGTCCCAGGTCAGTGGGCGGTCTGAGGCTGGGGCACTGCCTTCTCAAGTTTTGAAGGAGCCTCCAGCCCCAGGGGTTTTTATCTTTTTATCAAGTGTCCTAGGACACTTGATATCTCCATTTAGATGCTGTTCCAGAACTTCCCAAGATTTTGTAATCATAAAAGAGACGAAAGTTACAGCCACCGTGACCCAGAAACAGGCGGTCAGCCCCCCGCAGGACATGTGAGTAGCCCGTGGTGCTGCCGAGCCGCCTACGCGGCCAGCAGCTCTCAGCGGCCCGGACAGGTGAATGACCGCAGGGCAGCGGCCCGACCGGCCGGGCGCCGCGCGGCTGGAGGGCAGCCACGGGAGGGGACAGCGCACGGGCGGGGCCGAGGGGACCCGGGAGTCGGAGCGGAGCACCGGCCGCCGCGTCCCCGCGCCGCTCTCCGCGCGGGCCGAGCCCCCGAGTGTGCCCACCGCCCCCACCCCACGTTCGGCGCCCACTCACCGGCTCGCTGGGCCGCGGGCAGCGCAGTCGCCGCGGGAGTGGGCAGCTCGGGGCTCCGGGAGGCGGCGGGGCTCACGGCGCGCACGCCGCGCGGGCCTGTGTACACACGTGACCGCGCCGCGCCCGCCCCGCCCCCGACAGGCCCCCGCCCACCCCAGGCTCCGCCTTGACCCTGGCCCCGCCCCCGAGCCTGCCCACCCCGGGCTCCGCTCTGGCTCTGGCTCTGGCCCCGGCCCGCTCTGGCTCCGCCCCCGGCTCCGCCCCGCCCCGCCCCGCCCCGCCCCGCCCCGCCCGGAGTCCCCCCACCCCGACAGACTCCCGGGCCGCCGGGTGTCCGGCGCGCTTAGCCGAGGTCCGCGGGCGGGCAGGCTCGCTGAGTCAGACGCGCTCTAATCTGCAGGGGACAGACACCCCGCCCTCGAAGGTTGTAATCGGGGTCTGCCAGGCGCACCTGCTCCTCTGCCCCAAGTGTGTTTGCTGGCTCCACGCTCACCCCTCACTTCCTGGCTTGAGGAATTTCTTTGTAAACAACTGGCCACAGGAAAACCATTTAAAGAGACAGTGCACTGTTTGCAGCCTAATTAATTCCGTAGCTGCTGCGCTAATTAGGTGTTGGAAAAGTGACAAGAACAAGGTCGTTTCCTCTGCTATAAGGCTTGTGCTGTAACAGTGCTCCTGGCAACGCGTTCTGGCTCCGGCGCTAAGAACATTCTTTTCTGACAACCCAGGTGTGCGGGTTGCAGCACTAACGCAGGTTTGCTGTAGGACCAGGGGCTGATGGAACAGGAAAAATGAGCATCGTGGCCGAGGCTGGCCCTAGGTGGTGTCAGGGTCCTGCTCTCTGGGCTCGGGGCTCCTTAGGCTACCCTGCTTCACAGGACTGCTTCCTGACCACGGATCAGAGAGGGAAGCTGGCGGGCAGCTAGGGCACCAGATCGCCTCTCCCTCTCTGTCACAGCCACTTGTAGAACCCTAGGGCCCCCACCCACCGCTTCGCTCTGTTGTCATTACAGTAACCTGCTTCTCACCCCAGCACTGTCCTTGTGGCCGTGGGTATCCAGCCATGGGGAAGACAGGGGTGTGGTCAGCCGGCATTGACGTCCGGCAGGGAAGGAGGACAGGCTCGATGCAGGTTTCTGTTCTGGGCCCTCACAGCAGCCTTTCAAGGTGTATGAGCCACCTTTCATCAAGTCTGAAACTCCATCAGTGCTGTGTACATCAGAACTTTATGGACCATTACAAGGAAACAGTCTGATCCTGTCCATCATAAAAAGCGTGCTGATCTTAGAGTTGTTAAAGTGAGGAGCCATGCCTTACTGTTGAAGGAAAACAGTACCCTCCTCTTAAATTGTACTGAGGCTCAGAACTTAGCCAGGGTGCGCAAGGTCACACAGAAGAGCAGAGGCAGAATTTGCACCCAGGTGGCCTTTGCTTTCTTAGGACTTTGGGTCATCCTACCAATGTGCTTAAGGAGTGTTGTTACCTCCTTTTCTGAAGAGCCTTGGAGCCCAGAATTCCTAGTCAGAGACCCTAGGCTGCCAGGGGTGCTCTGCACGGGGCAGAGCTGGGATCATCACTGGGGAAGCAGCCCTCTAGGCCTTGGGTCGCCCCACTGCCTTATCTGCAGAGAAAGACTTCCTCCACCTCGCAGGCTCCCGGCCAGGGGGAATGGCAGAGTTTGTGCGCATCGGAGATCTTCAGAGTGGACCCACCCTCCAGCCAGGAGCAGATCAGCGTTCTGTAGCTCGGGAATGTAAACGCGCTCCATGGGGCTTCAGCTCTGCGGCCTGCTGCGCCATGCTGGAGGCAGAGCCGCAGGAAGCTGGTGACGCTCCCGGGGCTTCCAGCTGCATGTCTAGGGTTGACTTCTGAGAACTACGTGGAGTCGGCCTCCCCGCTGTTTCTGGTGAAGCCCCCAAGGAGCTGTCCTGTGCCCCTAGGCCCCAGGCCTCCACCATTGTAGCCACACAGGCCACGCTCGCCAGGCTGGTGCCCTGAGTGTGCGCCACGCCTCGGACGAAGGGAGACTGCAGCCTGGCGCTCTGCTGTAGTGCGGGAGGCTGCTCACCAGGCTGCAGGCGCGGCCGGCCCTCCCGCTTGCCCTGGAGCAGCAGTGACCCCGGGGCCGGGGGGCGGGGGGGGCGGTGCTGCGCGCCGGGGGCTCCGGGCTGCTGCTCAGGGGCTTGAGGGCCGCCTGCTGCCTGGGCCGCCCTCTCTGTCGCGGCAGAAGGGTCTTCCTTTTGAAGATGCACCTTTTCAGAAACGGCACACCGATGGGGAAGTGTGATTCTCTGTGACATGTGAGTCAAGAGCAAGGAGCGTGTAAGTTCACCGGTTAGTCCTGAGTGTGGCTTCTGGAAAGGTCACATGTTTTGACATCTCTGTGGCTCTGTTACTGTAATGTCTTCTTGCTCAAGCCCGGGTCATTGTAGTCGACTTCGATGAGGAAGCCTGGGGGGCCTGGAGGGGCTGGGGGTAAACATGAGTGAACGGCTGGGCCCACGGAGTCTGCGTGGCCGTCCGGGGTCATCCCCCTGTTGGTGCAGCTGCCTCGCTGCCCTTGGTCTGCACGATCTGCCGCCCCCCCAAGTCAGGTCCCATTCGGCCTCTGCCAGCACCTCTTCTGTCCTCCCTGGAAGCAGATCTCCCCATTCCTAACCCGGGGAGCACCGAGGGTGGGCGTCTGCGGGGTCCCTGGCCATGCTGCGCCTTTCCCTGGCCTGGGGCAGACCAGTGGCTCCGACAGGTGAGTGCGCTGACCAGGCCCGGCCCCTGGGAGCCCCCGGCTGGCCCGAGGCAGGCACCGAGCCGAGGCTCTGGGGGCGCCCGGCAGTCAGCAGGGGTGCCTGGCCCCAGCGCTCTGTCTGGCCTGAGGCTGATGGGCACCCTGGCATGGCCGTGGTGGCACTTCTTAGGTCTGGAAGACGTGGTCCCTCCCAGGAGCCCCTGGACCACCTGGTGGCAGTCAGGTGGGGGGAGGGGGGGCCTCTCTGGCTCTTAGGTGTCCCAGTCTGCGTGTCCAGAGGACCATCCCCCGGTGGGTGGGCCCCCACAAGGACCCTGCCGGAGAGAGCCTGGCTTCCCATGGGGAAGGCAGTCTGCCCCATGCCAGGATCCTGACCGAGGCCTTAGGGGACAGTGGGTGGGGGTCTTGGTTTTTACCCCCTAGGACCTGTTGAAATGAAGGTGGTGGGGGAGGGGAGCTGGCAGACTCCCCTGCACAGGAACACCGGCTCAGGACTGAGGCTGGGTGCTGGGCATCTGTGCAGGCTGGCTCCCCACAGATGGCCCTGCTCCTTCTGCCTGGGATGGCCGGCCGGCCGTCACCAAGCTGCGCACTAGATCTCGGGACACAAGGTCAACATACAAAGTCAGCTGTGTTTCTGTGCATTAGCCGTGAATGCTCGGAAACTAACATTTAACATGACAGTGTGGTACCATTCCTACCAGCCGGCCTTGTGCGAGGTTTCCCTATCATTGGGCGCTTGCACTATTCACGGAACAGACTTTCCCATGCAGGAGCCCCCTCTTGTGTCCAGGGGTAACGCTGGGGTTTCTCAGGGAGCCCTCCTTGGTGCCTCTTCCTCCTCATTCTGTTTCCTAATCCCACTCAAGCGGCTCTGCCTGCCATCATCTGGGAGGCCAGAGGGCTGCCAGCCTGGCTCTTGGACTCAGGGGTAATGCCTCCTAGAGGGAGAGTGCCCCCTAGTTCTCTGGCAGGGTCAGAAGGGTGGGTATGCATGCTTGGTGGGGGGCAGGGGAGGTGACGGGGAAAGGTGTGGGGGACTGTTGTGGCCCCTTGGAGCTTGGTAGGGACGGTGCCCCTAAGGCTTGGCAAGTGCCACTCTGGCAGGCTTAGAAATTTTCAAATAAATATTTATTAGTGGTAAACAAGAAACCAATGACAGTATGGTTTGATGGAGGGAGAGACACATATTTGAATAGCGACCCCGAAGCTACCCCGTATCAGCAACTTGATTTTTGACAGAGGTGCAAGAGTAAGTTAAAGGAGAAAAAAAGTAAATTCAGTGGAGAGTTTTTACGACAAACGGTGCTGCAGTGATACGACATGCAGAGGAAAAGATGTGCAGACTCCTTGGGGTCCTCTGTGTTGACCGTCATCCCGCCTGTAGACAGACAGTTGAATTTCTTCCTTTCCAGTCTGAGCGCCTTTGATTTTACTCCCTTGCTTTATTGCACTGGCTAGAACTCGTAGAGCTGTGTTGAATAGTGCCAGTGAGAGTGGATCTCCTCACCCTGTTCCCAACCTGCTGGGGGAGGGGGGCCAATCTGCGTGTTATTTACCAAGTTGAGGAAGCTCTCCTCTATTACTAGTTTTCTGAGAACGTATATCATGAGTGGGTTTTGAATTGTGTCAAGTGCTTTTTCCATGACAGTGGATACAATCATGTGATATTTCTTCTTTAGCTTTATAGATTGATTGTTGGATAGTAAACCAGCCTTGCATCTCTGGAATAAGCTCCACTTGGTCAGCGTGTATAATTCTTTTTATATGTTGCTGAACAAGATTTTTGCATTTATATTTATGAGAGATTTTCATCTATGTTTTTCTTTTGTACTATCTTTGTCTGATTTGGTATCAAGGTAACATTGGCCTCATAGAGCAAATTGGGAAGTGGTTTCTTTGCTTCCATTTTCTAGAAGAGATTGTGTAATTGGTGTTAACGCTTCTTTAAATGTCTCATAGAATTCCAGGGAAACCATTTAGGCTTGGACACAGGTTTCTGGAGCCAGGCCTGCCATCACTTGTCACTTTAGTGAATGCCAGGGCTAGTGGGCGGCCGCACGGAAGCCTCCAGAAGTACTTTGCTTCCTCCTCTCACAGACTCTGCTCCCCTCCCCCCACCTGGCTGGGGACTGGGGCTCCCCTCACACCCACACTCACAGTTCCCACCAGCCAAGTGCCTCCAGGCAGGCCTGCTAGTAGCTGGCTGGGCAGGGGAAGTGGTGCGTGCCTGCGGGAGCTTGTGGGGTCCCAGCGGGTGTTCCAACTCCCCCCCCATCCCCCTAGCATTTCCTGTGAATTACACCAGGGCTTGGTTCTGGGAGGCAGTGAGGCAGCATGCCCGGGAAATCGTGATCCCATCAGCCAGACGGTCTGCTTGATGATGTCTGCGTCGGACGTATTTATTCTTTCCTCAGTGACTCAGAATGAGCCCCGTGATCTTGGGGCGCTGGCACCCCAGTTTTGAAAGCTTACTGTCACTGCCTCGAGGGAAGGGTTTGGTGGCACCTTCACGCTTCTAGAACTCCAGCTTGGCAGACTTGCTCTGTCCCCCTCCCCAGGCCCCAGCCATCCTGGCTTCTCTGCCTCCCATGGGCCCCTGTGCGCTGCCCCCACCAGGATATGGACTTGCTGCTGCACCCCTGGCCGGGGCCACCTCTCCCCCCAACATCCACGGGCTGTGTCCTCACCTCCGAGTCTTGTGTCACCTTCCTGATGCCGTTTTCCTTGACCTGTGTCTTCCTACAACCGCTTTAAATTAAAGAACGAAGATAAACCCGCTCCCTGTCTGTTGCACCTAATTTTCCTCCTTAATGTCATAGCCTTCCAACGCAGCCTCCCTGCGACCAGGTGTCTTGGTTCGGGCCGCTGTCACAGAATACCATAGGCTGGGTGGCCCAGAAATAGCAGGTTTATTTCTCACACTTCTGGAGGCTGGAGGTCCGAGATCTGGGCACTGGCGGGTTTGGTGTCTGGTGGGTTCTCATCCCAGATCTCCTCGCTGTGTCCTCTAGTGGTGAGTGGGGGGAGGCCCCCCCCTCACGATCTGGTCACCCCCCAAAGGCCCCACCTCCTAGTGCCAGCACAGGGGGTGGGGGTGGGTAGGAGTATAATACAGGAGTTCCGGGGGCACTGGAGCGAGGTCTGAGGTAGCAGGCATTTTTATCTGATCTGGTCCCCACAGGAAGCTTAGCGCTTAGACTATCTGCTGTGAAGATGTTGCTTAACAAGTATTTGTGGATGCTTCCAGGCCTGCGTGTACCCACCCTTCCTGACTGGGATCTGCTGGGCCAAGTTGGGGGGGTGGTTCTAGGGTCTCTGGAGCCCATCAGGGTGGACACAGTGCTGCTGCCAGAGTCACACTGTAGGCAGCCCTCTCGGCCACGCCATCCCGCTCCACCAGCCGGACCTGGTTCACACAGGCCTTCAGGGCTGGACCAAGTGCTTTTCTCTTGGGGTTCCTACAGTGAGCCCCAGTGGGTGTTGAGTGGTGAGTGTTTCCACGCCTGTGCTCTCTGATACGGGCCCCGGGTGGGCAACCGGGGGCAGCTCGACCAGGAGCGCCTGCTGGGGATGAGCTTCACCTGCTCTGTGTTGTGTGAGGCCCTGCAGGGACCCTGGGCAGAGGAGGGCCTGCGAAGGGGCTGGACAGGGAGCAGGCAGACGTGGCCACGTCACACCCTTGACGCGTCTGCACAGTGGAGGTGACGGGGGGCACAAGGCCGCCCCCGGACTGCACGTCCCCGTGTGCAGTGTCCTTGGCCAGCTCCTCCCCCACCCCAGGCCAGCTCTCCGCTCTTCCCGTCCTGTTTTCGCCTCTGTCCCAGTCTCCCACGGTGGCCCATTCGCATCACCAGGACAAGACCGTGGGAGGAAGAGACCAGATCAGGGGTTCTCAGGTCAGAGGACTGACACAGGAAGTGCAGCAGACCCCAAATGGAGTCCATTCCACGAAATCGGAGATCGTGAAAACTGGTTGTTTACATTTCCGAGCTTCAGTTTCCTTCTCTGTAAAGTGAGAGCACTGATGCCCGCATCCAGGAATTGAACAGGATCACAGAGGTGAGACCTCCCAACACCGAGGCTGGGCTAGCAGCGAGCCCTGTCCTCCACTCGGCTCCCCCCACCCAGCTCTGGCCCAGGCCTCTGAGATCCTGCCCCCACCAGCACCACCAAGCCCTCCTGTGTGCGTGGACCGGCCTTGGGCGGTGGGGAAACGGCCAAGAGGAAAAGCACAGAAAGACGCAGTCTTGGCTCCGGACCTTGGAGATCCTTATCGGGCCGGGAAGCTGGGACACCCACGCCTAAAGCGGGAAGCTCACACCCGCCAGCACGCCAGCACACAGCGGGGGAATGAAGAGAGGCTGCCAGAGCCCTCAGCAGCCAGGGCCAGCGCGTCCTCAGGCCAGGGGGGCCCGAGCAGCCCCCGGACCCAGCCCCGCCTCCAGGGCGCACGTGGACAACTAGGAACTCTGGCCTGCGGTGTTGTCTCGGGGGCAGGGCTCCTGCATGCATCGATTCCGCGAGCCTCTACTGAGCACCTGCTATTTGTCAGTCCCAGTGGTGGGCAAACACATCCCCACCCCCGGGTGCTCACAGTCTGGGGGTCGAGACACTGATCAGAGGACGCTAGGGTTAGTTTCGTGGGCGAGGCAAGAAGGCCTTCCTGAAGCTGGGGGCTGCAGTGGCGCTCCAGTCCGCGGGCAGGACCCAGCCTGTGGTCGGTGCGCTTGCGTCCGAGGTGACTGCACCGCGTGGGCTTCCTGCTCCCCTGTGCGCCCCGCCAAGGGGTCGGGACCCTGTGCACTGAGGGGAGCTGGCGGCACGGCCTGGCCTCTAGACCGCTGCTCCGGGCCTGGGGCCCTCGGCCTCCCCAGCCGGAGCAGACCGGCCCCGCCCACGCGCTTTGCGTCACCGCCCACGCGCCCCGACCGCTTGCAGCTCCTCCTACGCGCCGTGCCGCGCTTGCGTCACCGCCCAGCCGGTTGGATCTGGTTCTAGCCGAGCCCGGCCGGCCTGACATGCGCAGTGCGCGGGGGCTGCGGCGGCCAGGCGGCGCCGCGCTCCAGGCTACACCTGGCGGCGGGGGACCCGGAGGTCAGTGCTCCCGGCCGGGAGGGGGCCGTGGAGGGCTCGGGGTCTTGTCCCGCGGGGCGGGGGCGGCGCCCTGCAGGCCGCGGACTCGGGGCGGAGGCCCGGCCGGCCTGGGCGCGCTCGCCGCGGCGCGGGCCCGGGCCCCGAGCTACGCCTCGGCCCGTCCCCCTGCCGCCGAGGCCTCGGGCCCGCCGCCCCCGCGAGAGTTCCGGGCCCCCGCGTGTCTTCTCGCTCTGCCGGCGGGCGGCGTCTGCATCGCGCCCCCCGGGGCTGTCCCCTCGTGGGGCCCCGCACTCGGGCCTTCGTAGCCGGAGGCCTCCGCGGCCCCGCGAGGCCCACCCCCGCAGCGTTAAATGTCAGGGCCTGGAGGCGGAACCCGCCGGGGCATTTACCGCTTTGCTTGCGAAATCGCTTGGGTGTGAGTAACTCGTTACTTGGTTCTGTGACTTTCTTTTTTTTTTAAATTCATTGTTACACGTAAGAATTCTTGGAAGTGAGGAAAAAAGCCAACCAGTAGTTCCCTAGTGTTCTGAAATGATTATGGAAATTACAGTTAACGACGAACGACGTGATGGGGTAGTAACGTGCTTTGTTTGTCTTTTTCCCTGAACAGTCTTCAGCCTGGTGCCTGGAGGGCCGCCGGGCCCCCGGGCCCCCGAGAGGCCCGGGTGGAGGGGTCAGCACTCGGCCCCGGCCGTGCAGGCTTCTGTACGAAAGGCCCGGGGCTCGGGAGCCGCTGAGGAAGACAGTCCAGAGCCTGCTGGGTCGCCGCGGGGCCAATACGTCATTGAGAATCCTGTGCAGAAATGTGGGGCTTTGCTTTGAGCGAAGCAGTGTCGGAGTGGGAAACCTGGTGGCCCGGGCCCACCTCGACTGAGCAGGGAAAGAGGTCTTGTACGTGTTTCTTACATTAAGATTCTGATTTTCCTTTAAACGGCAATATCAGGGCTGCCAAACTAGGAACAACTTGGCTGATTTTTCGGGAGTTGCTGGGAATGACGCTTTCTGCATGTTGAACATGGCCCACAGTTCCTATACTTGACTTTTCACTCAGCTCTACCGGTGCTGACTGTGTGCTGCTGGAACGGTGTTTCCAGGTTAAACGCAAAATCAGCCTGAACTCTGCCTGGGCTTCACGTCTGCAGAGGTGAAAGGGCAGCGGGCTCTCTAGGGAGGAGATGGGCGTGGCCATGGCCTACGCAGCGGCTTCTGTGAACGCTGGCCGTGGAGCCCGGGTGACCTTTGCCTTCACATAGCTGGGATGGCCCACGTCAGGCTGTTGACTGAGCAGAGGGCAGCTGGGCCGCAAGCCTGTGTGGGCCTCCTAGTAGTGAAGGTTTCAGGGAGGGTTGTACATCACCCTCGTTCCTAAAACCCAAGGAAGGCCCTCCTCATGGACATCAAAGCTCCTGCAGAAGACAGCTGACACCTGTTTGCTTCCTGGATGTGGGTGAGATCAGCCTAGAAGCCTAGCCGAGGTTCTGGGAAGCGATGAGGTCTTGAGGGTTCATGACGATGCGTGCCCACTGAAGCTGGGAGGGGCTGTGGGGTCCTCCTGGCCCGGGCGTGTGACCTGTGCCTGCTGGTGGGAGAGCTTGGCGTTTTGGGGGAGGAAGGGGTCAGGCAGCCCCTTCCTGTCCTTAATTAAAGGGCCGAGAAGACTGGGTGAGGAGCCAGGTTTCCTCTGTTCAGGAGACGCAAGCCACTCCCGGCTACACCTGGTTAAGGACTCGCTGAGCCCAGCTCATCAGGAGCCGATGGCCTCTCTGGAAGCGGAGTTGCCCCAGACGTGGAGCAGACGGTGGGGCCTCCTGTCAGCCCCTGCCTTGGAGGGCTGGGAGTCTTCCTGATGTCGCGCGTTCTGTGCTCCCAGGCCCCTCTGCCGTGTGTTCTGAGGTCTCATCTGAGACCTCTAACCTCGGGGACCATGTGGGCCTGCACACTGCGCCCCTGTCCCTTCAACCTGCAGGGCGCCCACCGTCCACACGAGCCGGGCGCTCCTCACCCCAGCCCCCTGGAGCCGTCCCCCCACAGGCCTGCGTCAGCTCGCAGGCCTGTCCACACAGCGCCCTGGAGGGGAGGTGCTGGGTGCACCGGGTACCCCGTGTCCAGACCCTGGGCCTTGCGGGCTGCTGCTGACTGCCTCTACCTGCCAGCAGGCATGGTGCTCACTGCCCCGACTGGCTGGCTGGTGGGGGGAGGGGGGCATGTTTGTATTTCCGCTGCACTTGGCTCTCTGGTGACCACAAGTTCCCGAGGGCTCCCCCATCCCCCACGGCTCCTCCCCAGTGTGGGGTGTCCTGCCTCCCAGCCCTCCCTGAAAGCTCTAGCCTGGCTTTGCTCCCTCGTCCATTCAAGGGCAGGAACAGATGGACGGCCTTTGAAAAGGTAGAGGGAGTGAAGTAGCATTTGCAGCATCTGAGGACTTACTGTTTCCAGGAATCTAATCTGATCTTCATAAACAGTGTTCCAGTCTCAGGGTGTTCGCACCAGGCCTCCTGGACACAGGTGAGGGCTCACAGTCTGCCCTGGCTGGGACACCACCACCACGCCTCTCCTGGCCAGAGGAAGCCAGAAGCTGGTCCCAGCACAGCCTCTGCAGGTCTCCCCCACCCGCGTCACACAGGCTGACGCTCTGGGGGCCTTGGAAGGACTTGTCCGACTGGTCACCGTCTCCCTGGCTTCAGCACCCTGATCGTGTGTATCCTGTGTCTTCTGGCTCTTCCCGTGCACATAGACATAAACGTTCGTTTTAATTCTTGGGTCACAGGAGAAGCAGGGTGAAAGTTAAGTCTGGTCCTTGGTGCCCCCAGCCTGCTGAGCGCCTCCAGGCTCAGCCTTGGTTCCGAAGCTGGTCTCTGAGAAGGGCCAGTGTCTCCCACCCAGGTAGAGGGCAGGTCCTGCTTGCAGCCAAGGCCACAGGGTTTGAAGAGATTACTGTGAAAGACCCTTCCCAGAGCCCTGGCTTGTCTGGGAGGGCTGTCAGCCCATGGCTTTGGTGAGACCCCCCGCTACAACCCCTGAAACCCTCTCTTGCTCTGTGCCTGAGGAGCTGGTCTCACATAGGATTCTTGTGTGTGTGTGTGTGTGTAAAGAGGATCTGATATGTTTGTCTTACTGTCCAAGCCCCAGGAAGAAGGGACTGGAAGGGTGGAGCTGGCCTTGGGAAAGGGAGGCCCTTCCTGGGGAGAGCCCGGGGCCCTACATGGTGTCAGAGCCAGAGACGGGCTGGGCCTGGTGGGGTCCAAGTGCGGGCTCCGTCTCACCAGTTCGGGGGCTGACTGGGTTTTAGCCCCTCTTCCACTGTGCGTGTTGCCAGTGGATGAGAGTGTCCCCGGGGGTCGGGGGGTGCAGGGACGTCTCACTGTCCCCTCGTGTTTCTGCGCCTGGTGGGTTGATGACTCGAGGCTGTGTCCTGTGATCTGGTCTCCTGGTTCGCTCATCTGAAGGCTCTGCAGCATCCGGATGGAGGGCCCAGCTCCGAGGGCCGCCCAGCAGGGGCAGCCGCTGTCCCTGTCCTCCAGGAGCTCACTTGGTCCGGCCGTGCGCTCCTCGAGGCCAGAGCCCGCGTCTGCTTCCCGCCAGCACCAGCGCCTCTGCAAGGCCAGGACCCACGGCAGCCCGTTGCTCACAGCCCCCTGTGTCCTGTGCTTCCTTAAGTTTGGAATTGTTTTAACCAGGGCGCTGCAAACAAAAGGGCGAGCAGCTGTTTCTGAATCAGCAAAGGTCACTCAGCGTCATGCATTGGAATGAGCCCTTAAAGAACCTAGCAGTTTGTACCTGCATTTTGTATTTTTAGGGGTAACTTAAATCTCAGTGTCTCCTCTGTTTCTGCTGGAAGTGTGTAGGGAGGCTGGGCGGAGGGCTCATGGAATCTGTATGTTGCTTCTTCCCAGGTTGCATCTAGTTAATTTCAAAATGCAAAGTTTTATTAAAAGTATCTAGGAAACATTCTCTCTTTTGTTGTTTATCTTCAGAAAGGGAAAAAGTAATTGGCTCCTGCAAGTAGTGCTTGGTCGCTGAGCTGTCTCCACGGACTGTGGCCCACCAGGCTCCTCCGTCCACGGGGTTTCAGGGCTGCCCTTCCCTCCACAGCGTGCGTCACCCTTCTGAGTTTGAATAATTGCAGTAATGCGTCTGGTGAAAGTTTAGTCCTCAGTGGAGCAGCGTCTCCTGGGAGCTGCAGGCAGGGACTGGGCTTCCTGCCCAGGACACCTGGCTTCACACCGTAAGAGTGGGCTGCATGGCCTGGGGAGGCGCCCGCCCTGCAGCCCTGAGCTCTGTGAGAGGAGGCAGGGCTCTGGACCTTGGCGGTTGTTCGACGGAGAGCTGTGGTTGAGGAGCGCTCTGGCCTCTGAGCAGTTCTGGAGAGGAGTTGTGCCCTTTGGGGTGCTGTCCGGCCTGTACAGACGCAGGCAACCAAGCAGAGGCCTGGACTCTGCCGCCCACACACACACACACACCAGGGTCGCTGTGATTGTGACCCCAGTCCTCACCTGGGCGAGGTCACACCTTACAGCTCAGACCTGGTTCAGGTTTATATGTTAGAAGGATTTTTAACACACACCTTTCTAGTCTACTAATTGTGTGGGGTTGGTTGAGAGGTTTCACCCTGACAGAGCAGGTGGGTTATGGGCTGGTGGGTGGGGGTGCTGCCCTGCAGCTCGCTGACCCCCATTCCCAGCCTCCCCTGCCCCTATATACAAGCGGTCAGCCAGGAGCAGCCCCCTTCACCCCAAAATCCCACTTTGGGGGCATACCTTGCTGGCCCAGCCAAGTCCAGGTACCTGCAGGTGATGGTGGGGGAGGGGAGCTGGACCCCTAGGCTGCGGTGGATGCTCTTTACAGCAGGATGCTTCTGGGGCCCATGTGGGTGATGGGCACCGCCCTCCCCTCACCGGGTCAGCCCACCCTGGGACCCCCCAGCTCCTGGGAGCTGCTGGAGAGATCCCACCCTCGGGCCGCAGTGAGGCCCAGGGCGTGGCCTGAGACCAGAGGCGGCCCGGTTAGCCCGCGATCTTGGAACTTGCCCGGATCCAAGCGCTTCTGCTCCTCCTGAGCCGGCAGGCCCAGGGGTCTGAGGGAGGAGAGCCCGCCAGGCCCGTGCCGATTCAAAGCTGTGGTGTAGCCCGTCAGCACGAGGTGGTGAGGGCCCCCAGCATGACCCCACTCAGGCCATCCCAGCTGAGCCTTTCTTGGCCCCTCCCCAGTCCTGGGACCCTCAGGGTGGAGAGGCAGACTCTCTGCCCCCTTCCCAAGCATCAGGGCCTCTGGGTGGGAGCTGACAGGGGTTCCAGGCTCCACTGGGAGCCCATGTGTGTGGTCTGGGAGGCTGAGGTGGTCCAGGCCTCACCCCTGGACCTCACTCCATTACTCACCCCACACGGTGGGACCTGAGAGCCCTGAGGGGCTGCACTGACTGGCTATCTCCACATGCACATGGAGCAAGAGAGCCTCACCTGAGAGGTTGGCACGGGGCCAGGGTGCAGGAAGGCCCCAGAGAAGGGACACTGACCCGGCTAGCAGACCTTCTGTGCCCCCCCCCAGGTCTGTGCTGGGCCCGCCAGCCTCCTTTCGTGGCTGAAGACTCTGCTCCCCAAGGTGGAGGGAAGGGAAGAGTGGCTGAAAGAGGCCTCTTTGTAACCGGAGCCCCTTGGTCACCTGAGTGTGGGCAGGGCACCAGCCCGCCGTGGGTCCTGATGGAGAGGTGGTTGGACCCTTCGGATCCGCCCACTGCCCGCGGCCTCCAGGGAGTGCCTGGGTCCGTGTCCCGCCCTCCCAGACCCACGCTGGCTCACATTCCTGCTGCCCTTCTGCAGGGGGGCCAACCCCCCTGCCAGCCCCCTCCCCGCGCCCCCTCCATGGGGACAGCGGCACCTTGGGCCATCATGGGGCCCCCCACGAGCCCTCGGGGTGGGCAGCCAGCTCCACCCTCGCCAGGTCTCTGATGAGGGCCTCTCCTCTGGCCTGGGGGCAGCAGCCAGCACCCCGTGAGATGAGACGGGTGGCTGGGACCCCCATGTCCTAGGAGACCCCCTCCTGTCCCTTCCCTGACCTGTCCGACCTGCTGGCCTCCCTCGGGGGTCAGTGTTGGCCCATCCCCAGGACCTTCCCCGGCACTTGGGGCTCGATGGCCAGTGCAATGCCCGCTACGTGACTCAGAGGGGCCGGGCTCCCTGCGTCCAGCATGGCTTCTCCATGAGCCGGGGGGGGGGGTCTCATAGACCCCAGCCTGCTGAGCTTGGGATCTGTGACAGCATAAACGGACCTGGAGTGCGTTGTGCTGGAATAAGTCACTGTGATTTCACACATGTGGCGTCTGCAGCACAAGGAGGCAAACAGGAGGGTGCAGAGGACCGGGTGGTGGTTACAGAGCCGGGAAGCGGGGGCAGGGTGGGCCGGTAAGAGGCTCAACTGCAGCGGGACAGGCGGAAGCCGAAGGGCTGGTGGTGAGGGCTTCCCAGGCGGCAATAGTGGTAAAGAACAAACCTGCCAGAGACCGGGTTCAGCCCCTGGGTTGGGAAGATCTGGAGGAGGGCCTGGCAACCCACTCCATTACTCTTGCCCAGAGAATCCCATGGACAGAGGAGCCTGGCCGCATACAGGTCATAGGGTTGCAAAGAGACAGACGCGACTGGAGCAACTTAGCTCGGAGGCACACATGCACGCCACGAGGTCCTCAGAAGTGGGAGCTCACGCCGTGTTTTGAGCCAGTGTCACTGCCGGGAAGAATATGCTGCTTTCAAAATCGGACTTTATTCCCTGTCAGCAGGAGTCTGGCTGTGACTGGAGTTGGTGTTTTAGGCATGGGTGTGACTTTAAAACCTGCACACGCCCTGAGGCAGCAGTCTGGTCCGGGCCCTGCCATCCTGCCCTCCCGGCAGTTCTGGGCCCTGTCCCCACCCCGGCCCCGCGGGGCTGCTTGCGTGCGGGGGCGCGTGTCCCACCTCAGGGAAGGCGCCTCCTGTGCCGGTGGGCCGTGTGTCTCCGGGTGCAGCCCTGAAGCTCCACAAGGCGGTAAACCCCAGCTGGTTTCAGGAGAAGGCTGAAGCAGCTGGGGAGAGCATCTCTCTTGTTTTAGAAGATTCCGGGAGGAGTGGGTGTGGCGTGGGAGCACAAAGGGCGTCAGGGGTTGGCATCTAGGAGGAACCTGCCGGCCAGGGGCCCCACTGTACCTCGCTCTCCGGGGTGCGGGCCCTGCACACGGGGTGTGTGGGGGCAGCGCCCAGGGCTCCCGGCCTGCACCCTTCTGAATTCGTCTCGTCCGGCTTCCGGGAAGGTCCGGGAGCCGCTGGCCTCCAGTCTAGTTAGGCTTCCTGGGGGCGGGGCGGGGCGGGGCGGGGCGAGGCGGGTTGCATCACAGCCCTGGCGCCTCCGCCCCTCCTGCTGCCCTTAGGCTTGGGGGGCGGTCCTCGCAGCCCCCCCACCCAGGTCCCGGGCAGAGGGGCCCGGCACAGGCCGGGGGTCCCAGTTCCTGTGCTACCCCCTCCCGACGCCCTCACGGGGGTTCCTGCGCTTCCAGGGGTCCGCGTCCGCATCCGTGTCCCCGGAGGAGCAGAGGGTCCTGGAGAGGAAGCTGAAGAAGGAGCGGAAGAAAGAGGCGCGGAGGCGGCTGCGGGAGGCGGGCATCGCTGCGGCTCCAAGGCCGGCGAGCAAGCGCTCGGGGGCCGCACTGGCCCTGGAATACCTGTGCAGGTGAGCGGGGCGGGGTCACCGCCTCCGCGCGCGGTCGGGGCGCTGGGCCTCCATCTCATCAGGAAAACGAGTATCAGCCCAGCGCTGGACAAGACGACGGCCTCAGGGTTTCCTTGAAAGGCTCGCGGGCGTGTGATGGCGGTGGCGGTGGCGTCTCAGCGCCGCCATCAGCCTGTCACTCCCACCCCCGTCACCTCTCGAAGTCGGTGTTCCCACCCTCAGCATCCTTACCGCCCTCACCGTCGCGCGCACTCGACGCTTCCCTCTAGGGACTGTTCTTTCCTGCGATCCTAGACACCCAGCCAGGGACTGGGGTTGGCTGCCTGGAACCGGTTCAGGAGCGGGGCTGCTGGGGGCCCTCAGGGCGGTCTGGGAGGGCAGACAGGCCTGGGCACGTGTGCAGAGTGAACCCAGAGGTCGGCCAGGAAGGGCGCGGTGGAGACGGTGGGATTCTGGAGCCTTCTGGGAAGGAGCTGCCCTGCCCAGCAGCCCTGGGGCTTGGTATACAGCAGAGCCCTCCAGATTCCTGGACAGGGCTGAGCACCCGTGAGTCAGCTGCAGGGCATCCGTTCTGCTTCTCCCCCCCGCCTCCCCGCCCACCCTCCTTCTCCCCCCCCCCCTCCTTCTCCCCTGCCTGGCTAGAGCTTGGGGGCCCCACCCCGGGCCTGGGCAGGGCTCACACATGCCCTGTGGGACAGACTGGGGGCTGCCTTCCCCCCAGCCCATCGGAGCTCGGCACAAAGCGGGGGCACAGGCCGTGAGCAGGACGGTGTCGTAGGGGGGGGTGGGCCTTGGCCCTGCCAGGATTCCTCGCGGGGCGGGGGCACACTCCCCACTGAGACCTGCCCACTGTCTGTAGGAAATCCACCTTTGGTTCAGTGACAGTGTGGAGCCCAGGGGTCAGGAGGCCACCCGGCGGAGCAGCCTCCCCGACCCTCACCCTGGGTGATTCTCCTGGGAGGGACGCGCAGGGGAGGGGTTCTCCACTGGCCCAGGTGGACGATGAGGTGGCTCCCTGATCACCACCATTGGAGGAGTCCTAGGGCATCGGGGGCCCCTCGGGGTGGCCTCCAGGGGCCTTCCGCGAGGGGCTGGCGGGGGACCGCTGACTCCCTGGCCTGGCGGCCCTTCCTTGGGCTGCTTCTAGGCCCCAGCCGGGCCCGTGCGCCCCTGCGGGTGGGGAAGGCAGAGCGGGGCCCTGTCCCGCGTGCACCCGGGTCACAGGCCGGGCGGCTCGGCAAGGAGGACAGGAGGCCCTCCTGCTGTCCTGCAGCTTCGGAGCCGCCCTCTGCCCCTCCCATGCAGCCGGCAGCTCGGGGGACCAGACCTCCGTCCACCTCACGGCCTCCATCCCAGTGTTCGGGTCTCCACTGGGCTCCGGCTTGGCCTGGGCTTCTCCCAGTGTCCTAGTCACCCGGGGGCCAGCACATCCAGGGCCACGGGGACCCCTGCGTGGCCCTTGAGGTCGGGGGTCCTAGCTGCTCCCTGCCTCCCCTCCCCCATCCTCCAGGGCAGGAAGAAGGACCGAGTTTGTGAAATTCAGGGTATTTCCGTTAGAATCATAAAACAGTGGCTACAAAGAACTAGAAGAAAGTGGCCTTGTGCCCCCTGGGCCTGATGTCCCAGCTGAGGGCCCCCAGCAGGCAAGCAGAGACCTGGTGAAGACCCCTGAGACCCCCCACCCGGGCCGCCCTCCCTGGGAGGATCCTCTGCAGACGCCCTGGCCCTCATCAGGGACCTGAGCCGCCCTGTCCTTGTTCCCCAGCTGGGCCCAGAAGCACGAGGACTGGAGGTTCCAGAAGACGAGACAGACCTGGCTGCTGCTGCACATGTATGACCGTGACCAGGTGGGGCTCCTCCCCCTGGGGTGGGGAGGCCTGTGCACACGGGGGGTTCGGGAGACACGCCTGTGCACACACGGAGGGGCAGGGGAGGTCGGTGTGCACTCAGGGTGGGGGAAGGCCTGCGCACACTCCGGGGGGAGGGACGCCTGTACACACGGGGGGGGGG
>JADEYB020000015.1:40254269-40302424 GCA_015832495.2 Alces alces
GCCCCAAGGGCAGCCTCCCCACGTGGTCACTGACACTCAGCGCGGGCAGACCTTTTAATTCGTGCTCATCTGATGCCCCCCCCCCCCCCCCCCCCGGCTCCAGGAAGGCCCTACGGCCCCAGCTGTGAACCCATGCCTCCCTTGGTCCAGTCGGTTCAGTCGGCGAGCTCCAGGAGGGTGGAAGCTACGCCTTGTTTGCCCGTGTCCCACTGGCAGAGGTGGTGTTGGGCAGGCAGGGCTGTGATCTCAGCTGACCTGCACATCCTGGCCTGCTCCCCACCCACCGCCAGCTGCCCCGAGGTGCGTGGCCTCCACCGAGGGACCAGGAGCTGGCTTGTGGGGAGGGTCCGGGGGATTGTGGGGCAAGAGCTCTTGGAGGAGGCCTCCCTGCAGACTCCTATGACCCGCCTCACCCCAGCCTGGCTGACACGCTCTAGGCAGCCGTTCTCCCTCAACTGGTCCACCGCCCACAGGGCACCCAGGAGCCGTAGGAACAGGGTGGGGTCTGCAGGGGACCCGGCGGGCCCCGGGCCTGGCACGATGCAGAGCAAGCCGGGAATGCTGGTCCGAGGTTGGCCTCTGGGTGGGTGTCGCCGTGGGACCCAGCAGCCCCGGCTATCTCCCTGCACCCCAAGTTCAGGTGGGTGACACCCCTGTGCCTGGCACGTGTTGGCTGGTGACGCGGGCCCTGCTGGGGAACTGGATGAGGGCCAGTGGGGAGGGGAACGTGGGAACGGGGACAGCAGGAAGCCCGAGGGGCCTGTGGGAATGTGGGGGTGCGGCACCTGCTAGGGGGGCCCCGGAGGACCGGCAGGGGCCCCTGTGTACACAGAGGCAGCAGTAACCCTCCAGGGTCTGGGGGTGGAGCGGGGACAACACCCAGCTCTGCCCTGAGCTGTGGGGCCTGGGAGGGGGAGAGGAGGGCCAAGCTGGGAGGGGCCCTCTGGCTGGGGAGCACACCATCCCCCATGGTGCCCAGATGAGGCTCCCTGGCCCGGGACACACAGCCCGTGGTGGTCGCAGCAGAGAACCAGGTGAGGGGCTGCATGTCAGTGTCCGACTGTCCTGTCTCCATCACCCACAACCCAGAGCAACTCAACTTCCCCCCATCCCAACCCCGGGGCCCTCGGTGGGCCAGGCCTCTCAGTCAGCGCCCCTGCAGCCTGGGCACCGCGCACAGCACCTGGGCGGATGGCCGCGCGGTGAAGGCAGGGGCGGGTGTGGTGTCCAGGGCGGCGGCGCTGAGGCCCGGCGGGGGCAGCAGGCGGTACCTCTGCAGGAGGCCCGCAAACAGCAGGAACAGCTCCGACCTGGCCAGGCTCTCCCCCACGCAGACGCGGCGGCCTGCGGGGACAGGGGGCGCCGGTGGGTCCTGGAGGCCGTGGGGGAAGCCCCGACGGCGGGGCCCTGAGCTCGGAGGCCCTGGAGACCAGGCCACGGCCGGCGGGGGCTGCAGTACCTGCGGAGAAAGGCAGGAAGGCCGGCCGCTTGACGAAGCGCCCGTCGGCGTCCAGGAAGTGGCCGGGGTTGAACTGGTGGGGCGTCTCCCACTGCGTCTCGTCCAGGAGCACGGAGTTCAGCAGGGCCAGCACGGGTGTGCCCTGCGGGGGCGCCAGGTGAGCGGCCGGCCGCTCTCCGCAGACGGGGAGCACGGGAAACCCTGCTCAGCATCTGTGTCCCCGAGACGCCGTCCCAGCCCCATCTACCGCGGCCGAGAGGAGAGGGGGGAGGGTCTGGGGCGCCGGGGGCCTGGCCCTCGCACCTTGGGGAGCAGGTAGGGGCCCAGCTGGGTGTCGGCGACCGTGCACCGCGGCGCGTGGGGCAGCAGCGTGATGAAGCGCTGCACTTCGTGGAGCACGGCGTTGGTGTAAGGTAGGGCGTGCACGTCCTCGGGCCGCGGGAGCCGCGCTGGCCCCAGCACGCGGTCCAGCTCCTGTTGTACACGGCCTGCCGGCGAGGCAGAGGCCCAGCATGCTGGGACCCCGCCCTGTGCCCCAGGCCCCGCCCCCTGAGACCCCGGCCCCACCCCTGCGCCCCGGGCTCCGCCCCCTGCGACCTCGGCCCCGCCGCCAGCGCCCCGGGCCCCGCCCTGCATCCCGGGCCCCGCCCCCTTCGCCCTTGGCTCCGCCCTGCGCCCAGGGCCCCGCGGAGACGCGCCCAGGGCCCCGCGGAGACGCGCCCCAGGCTCACTCTGCACGCGCTGGTGCTTGCCCATCAGAAGGGCGGCCCACTGCAGCGTGGCGGCGGTGGTCTCCGTCCCGGCCATGACCATGTCCAGGATACAGGCCACCACGTTGGCCTCAGTAAACAGGCCCTCGGGGTCTTTCCCCTGCAGAGGTGGGCGGGGCCGCGCTTAGCTGGAGGCAGGCTCCGTGGAACCCCCACGCAGCCAGCCCCGGGCTCGAGAAAGACAGGCGCCTCCTACGTCGCGGGCTCACGCGGCCTCGCAGACGCCCCGCGTCTCAGGTGAGGTGACCGAGGCTCGGAGGCGCCCGGCCCGGAGTGGAACGGCATGGCGCAGGGTCGGCCGGCTCCCTCCCCAGCTCTCTCCCCCAGGTTGGCCCCAAGATTCCCCCCTCCCGCGGCCTCTTGGGCGGGGGCAGGTCTCGCCCACACCTGACCCTGCTGTATCAGGGCGTCCAGGTAGCTCCGCTCGGGCCCTCGCGGGGGTGTGCGGCGCCTTCGCGCCTCCAGGAGGGCCCTCAGGATGGCCCGCACCTCTTCGATCTTGCGCAGAACCGGCCGGTGCAGCTGGAGGAGGGCCCCGAGCCGCGGGTAGAGGTTGAAGAGCTGGGGGCGGGCAGGGCCGCGCTGTGAGGGCTAAGGGCGGGCCTCCGCTCGCAGGTGGGGCCAACTGTGCGGACCGGCTGCGCCCAGGCTCCCGGCAAAGGTGCCACCCTCCCTCTCCCTCCCCGTGGGACGGCAGCCCCGGGGGCGCGGAGGAAAGCCTCCACCTGGATGCGCGGAGGAGGGCCCAACAGACAGGTTGGGGTCCGTGCAAGTCACAGCAGGCGGCTGTAACCGTGGCCCCCGCTCCACACCCACCAGAGCAGGTGAGAGGGAGGCGGGGCAGGACCCGCCTTGGAAGTCACTGACTTCGCTGAGTTATTCCGAAAAAAGGATAATTGCCAACTTCAAGCCTCAGCTCAGGACGCCATGCGCCGGGGGCCACAGCACAGCCTGACTGGCACGGTTGTCAGCTGCCCCCTGCACCACGCTGTCCCCCGGGACCTGGCCTCGCTCAGGGTGCAGGTATGGGAGGCCACGGGACACTCTGTCTCCCTGGAGCCCCTGACCCTCCAGCCTCAGGCCTGCTGGCGCCCCCTGGAGGGACTCGGCCAGGCTACTTTTGGCGGGAAGTCCAGTGTTCCAGCCTGACTGAGGCTCTGCCAGCCTCGGGGAGTGACTAGGATCAGGACAGAAGCCAGCAGCCTCCGCCCCCCGCCCATGGCCTCAGGTCCTGGAGAGATGGGGCTGGAGTACACGTGAGCCTCGTGCCACCAGACACACATACCCCGCCCCACACCGACACACATGCCCCACCCTAATCGTGGTGCCTACAGATTAGGAACACTTTTAGTTAGTAGCTCAGTTGGTTAGGAATCTGCCTGCAATGCAGGAGACCCGGGGTCTATCCCTGGGTCAGGAAGATCCCCTGGGGAAGGGGACAGCTACTACCCACTCCAGTATTCTTGCCTGGAGAATTCCACGGATAGTGGATGTGGCGGGCTACAGTCCGTGAGATCGCACAGAGTCGGACACCACTGTGCGACTAACTTCCTTTATTTTAAAGTTCTGAGGAAAAATGAAATGCATGCCGCCATGGGGTTTGGAAATCCGTGCCCGTCCTCATGATTCCTGACCCTGCAGGAATTTCTGAGGGCCTGGGGGGAACGAAGCGCCATATCCGAGAGGAAACGCCCAGGGCCACCCCCACTGGTGAGCGGGTGCGCCTGTTACTGACGGGATGGAGGGCAGGTGGGGCCCCTGCTCTCAGCTCCCCTGGTTCTCCAGGAGCACAGGGCACTGGCCTGGGGTCACATGGCTGGTGAAGTCAGGAGCCTCTCCCTGCCCCCACCTTGCTCTCTGACTCCCCCCCCCCAGCCCCCAGGCCGAGAACAGCAACCTCTACCTGCACACTTGGCTTCCCCAGGAGGACCATGACCTCGTCAACGAGGCCCAGCAGGGACACGAACACAGGATCCCGGTAGTCAAACCGCTGGCCGAAGAGGAGCGCGAAGGTGATGTTGGAGGGAGCCCAGCGGAGTAGGGCCAGCGGGAAGGGCTGGCCTGTCAGGGGAGAGAGGCTTCAGGGCTGTGGGCTGTGCGGGGCAGAGGCGCCCTGGCCCCGACTCACCTCCATAGCTGTCCAGCTGCGCCATGAGGCACCTCAGCTCCTGCAAGACCTTGTTGGCCACGGGCGCCCTCCCCACGCCCAGGCCATGGAGGGCGCGCACGGTGAGCTGGCGGGCGGCCCGCCAGCGTGGACCTGAGGAGAAGAAGACGCCTGCGGGCCGCACACGCCCGGTGGTGACTGGCCCCGGGGCAGGACCCCGACGGAGCCTCAGGCCCCCCAAGCCCCCAGCGCCCTCTCCAGCTGGCGTGGCGGGCCCAGTTCTGGTGTGCCCCGCCCCCGTTGCTCTGGGCCTGCCACGCGGGCACCCTGGTGCTCCCCCTGGGCCTCATGGGAGCATTCACCATGCCTAGGCCCCTGCTGCACCCCGGCCCCGCACACACCTACCCCCGCCCCCGTTGATGAGCTGGAAGATGGCAATTGGGGGCCGGCCAGCCAGCTCCTGCCCGGCGCCCACCAGGGCCTTCTTCACCGCCTCGTAGCCGGTCAGCACCACCGTCTTCTGGTGCCCAAGGTGCACGGTGAACACTGGCCCGTACTGTTTGGCGAGCTGGTGGGAATGGGCAGAGCTCATCCGCTGCCCCACCCGGGTCCCTGGGGGTTCCTCACGCCCCACCAGCCACTTCTATCCTTACCGCTCCCCTGCCCATTCTGCAGATGGGCAGACTGAGGCCTGGGGGTGGGCAGTGAATTGCTGTGGATCACACAGCGGAGCAGGGCCGGCCACTGCTGTTTGCTGGCGGCTCTGCCCCCAGCACACGGATGGTGGCCTCCAGGGCCCGGCTCTGGGCACAGGCCTGAGAGCCCTGGTACCTGCCACCTGGCGGGGTGGCTGCCCCAGCTCAGAGCGCTCCAGGGTTCCCCGAGGGACTGGGGCTCCCGCACCCCCCCTCCCCCACAGGGCCACCAGGCAGCCTCCTGGGCGGTGCCTGCCGCACCACTGCGCGTGATCAGGCGGGAGCTGGGCGGGCATCAGCTGCCCAGCCTTGGGGACGGGCCAGGCCTTCAGCCCCGGGTCAGCTCACTGAGCGCGGTGAGGGGTCCAGCCTCAGCCCAGCTCAGGCAGCCGCTTCCCGCGGAGTCCCCCGCCTCCAGGCACCTATGTGTGCTGGTCCTGCTCATTTGTTTCCAGACCGCGGCTGCGGGTGCCGCTCCCAGGAGCACCCACCTTCTCCCCTCTGCCACCCCAACCTGGGCCTCCCGGGGGCACTCATCAAGTACTGCCTCCTCCAGGGAGCCCTCCTGGCCCTTGGACCGCCCATCCTCGTCCCTCTGGGGTGGACCGTGCTTCTCTTCTCGGAGGCAAGGTGGGCCCGTGGGCCTCCTGTTCCATGTCAGGCCAGTGCCAGGCTGGACACAAACCTCCCACTCCATGGGGGTCCTGGAAACTGGGGGCTCAGCTTTCCCCCAGATGGGGTAGGCGGGGGCCCAGGGCGCCCACAGGCCCGCATGGACCCACCTGCATCAGCGCCTGGTCCTGCTGTGCCGCCCGCAGCAAGTGCAAGTTCCCGATGAGGGGCAGGGGGCGCGGCCCCGGGGGCCAGCGGGGGGCCAGGGTGCGGGCGCGGGCGCAGAGCAGCCCCCAGAGCGTCAGCAGGGCCAGCAGTGCCAGGAGCAGCAGGGCCATGAGTCCGGCGGGTGGCAGCCAGCTCCCCTCCCGGGCGCCGCCTGCCCTGCGCCTCATGGGCCTCCTGGGAGGGCGTGCCGGCACCCCACCCTCCCGCCACCCCGAGAATGTGGAAGGAGCAGTTTGCAGGGACAGCCAGGCGCTTAGAGCGACAGGTGTGCATGGAATGTGGGGGCCAGTCTGTGCCAGGGGTCGGGGGACCATCCGGGGAGCGGACGTCCAGTGGGCCCTTGGGGCCTCCTCAGCCCTTGCCTTGTTGGGGGGACACGGCGTGGTGACCATCTGCCCCTGCCCCGTCTCCCCACTAGAACCGGGGCTCCAGGGCCTTGGGCCCCATCCTCCCTAGGCTCTGAGCCTCCCTACCCGGGAGCCCCGCAGCCCCCCCAAGCCCACCACCACCTGTGTCCACCCAGCACCCCTGCCTGGGCCAGGGCGGGCACCAGGTCTACATGGCAAGCGCCTCAAATGCCAGGGCTCCAGAGCCCAACAGCGAGCTTGCCAGAGTGACGGTGTGCCCCTTGGGGGCTGTGGGAGCCCGGTCCCCCAGGCAGACGGCACTGGCCTTCCCAGGACAGGGTGGGTGTGGGGGCGGGTCGGCTACGCAGAGGGGACCAGCCTGCAGGCCAGGCCGCTGGGGCGGCAAGTGGCGGGTTTATGGGCCCTGTCTGTCTGGGCCGCACTCTGCTCCAAAGCCTGGAGCCCAGCTGGGAGGAAGGAGGGGCCAGAGGGCCGGTGGCCCCAGAAGCGGCTGGGCCTCCCGCCCCGACACAAGGCAGCAGGCGCCGCCTCCCCATCACTGGGCCCCTCACCCCGGGCCTGTCCCCTGTGGTGACATCTGTGCCCCTACACCCACCCCAGAGCCAAGGCAGCCTGCGGGCCCTTACGCCTCCCAGCCTCCATTTGCACACCTCCTGTGATGGGATGCTCACTGCCTCACAGGCAGCCCGTCCAGATACACAGTCCTGGGGCTGCCGGGGGTGGGAACTCTTCTCTAAATGCTGAGTCTCTGGGCCTTTTGGGCTGAGCAGCGGTTCCCAAGGTCCCTACTGGGTGCCCCCCCCACTACTGGGGGCCTGTCTGCCCAGGACAGTTCAGGCAATCAATTCAGCGTGCGTGTATTGAGTTCCTGTGTATTACCAGGCTCTCTAGGAGCTAGGGCTATAGGGATGGGTGCTACAGGGGTCCTGAAGTGCCCTCGCAGCCCAGCGGGGGCAGGCGGGGGGGCGTGTGGCTGTGACTTTGCACAGAAAACCGCTCGGGTGTTGGAGCTGGAGGGTGGGTCTCAGGAGGAAGGGCGTCCATGAGGAGGGCACAGCTTGTGCGGAGCCTTGCAGGGGTGGCACGGAGCGGGGCACTGGGCAGCCCTGGGTCGGCCATGGAGCCACAGTGGGGGCCCAGCCCTTGGGACGGCAGCGTGGCTGCGGGGCTGGAGAGGAGCACGCATCCCTGTCAGGGGCTGCGCTCTGGGGCCTGCTGGGCGGGGGCCAGGTCTTGGTGCTGCCGCTGTGCTTGGGGAGCAGGCGTGGCCGCCGCAGCAGGACTGAGCTGCAGGGAGCCCGTCTCAAGACCCTTCCTGACGGGACCGCCCCTGGCGTCTGTCCTGGGGCCTCCAGCTGCTGACAGCCTGTCGGGGTGGCTGGGTTTCCCGGGGAGGGAGGGCTCAGTTCGGTGGCGCGGCGGCCCGTGCCCCAGGGCTGCGTGTGGTGGGCCCTGCGGCACCCACTCTGAGTGACCCACCGCTCTGCCTGCGTCCCGTCCAGTGAGGGGGGCCCCACGGGGAGGGGCCTGGGAAAACCCAAACTGGCTGGAGCAGGGCGCTGGGTCTGAGGACGTTCCCCCGACATTCGCGTCCACCCAGAGCCTCAGAACGGGGGCCTCTTTGGAGTGTGGCTCTCTAACCAAGTCACCTTGCCCCTCATTCGGTAACAGAGGCAAGGGTGGGGGCCCCGGCCACAGGCCCAGGGCCCGGGAACCACAGAAGCTGGCGGGGCCGGGGAGGACCCTCCTGGGGCCATCTGCAGGAGGCGCCCTGCCTTCCAGCCTCCGGAGCAGAGCGGCTGGTGGTGGTGGTTTCCACTCCCCCAGGCTATGTCCCTGGTTGGGGCAGCCCCGGGAGGCCTTGGGAGCAGGGCTCAGAAAATCACCCCAGTCCAGAAGCACGGCAGACGGGTCACGTGGGTCCCTTCATGGGGTTGCCGCCTAACCGCCTGCTTGGGCGTCGCTTCGTCCCCCGGGGGATGGGGGTTCACTCTATTTGACTTGTCTATGATCCACTGGGCCCAGAGGCCACCAAGCCGGCCAAGAATAGGACAAATGCAGGTGATCCCCCGTAAACACACAGAGGACTTCTGTCTCATGGAGGAGGTCACCCAGAGGCTTGGCTCTGCTGTCCTGTCAGACGTTGACCGGTCCTGAGCCTGCTTGGGGGCTCATCCAATGCTCTCTCTCCTCTGACTGGGTGTGATTGTCGGCGCTTGCACATTTCTCTTTGAAGCAGCCTTGCCGTCTCGCCCTCTTCCCTCGTTAACGGGCAAGATAAAGCTTGGCCATGTGCTCAGTATCTGTTAGTCTGAGAGCCTTTTGAAAATTACTCTTTGACAGCAGAATTTATTAACATCAAAAGATCAGCAAGATCTAGTTTCAGGCCAGGGTCGATTCAGCGGCCCAGAGACCTCATCAGGTTTCCGATGGATTCTCCTCTCTCTTGGGTCTGCTGGGGGCACTCTGGGCGGGGTGGGGAGTGCGGGTGGTGGGGCAAGCGGTGTTTCCGTGTCTGCTCCTGGTGGCCAGACGACCACCTGCACCCAGGCTCACCTCCTCCCAGCGCGGTCCAGTGGGCAGTTGTACCAGCCCCGAACTGGTATTCGAGCAGAAGCCTGGGAACTGCGTGGTCAGAACTGAGTGGCCAGGGTCACCTGGGGCTCGGGTCACACCTGGCCTTGATGCCCCAGGTGCAGGTTGTTGCCTAGAGGGCTCTGGGGTTGCACACACCTGACTCCACACTCGGCCCCTCTATCTACTCCTAAGGCTGAGACAGCATCTTCCAATGACAGCTCCCAGCCCTCAGGCTCTCCATCTACTTGGCCCTCAGCCATGGAGAGCTGGGGGCTGTGCCCTTGACCCTGGGTGGGGGCTAGTGACCATGGTGGAGGCAATGTTCTGAGACTTTGGAGGTGGACTGGGAAAGCCATGCGGCTTCCACCTGCTGCTTCTGGGATCCTGCGTGCAGGACGCAGTCAGCATCCTGGGAGCAAGCCCTGGGAGGTGGGAGGAGGGCCGGGGGACAGGAGCTGCGGCCCCCAGGAACCAGGCCCAGCACCCAGCCACACGTGCTCAGACCTGAAGGGCTTCTCTATTCTGAGGTGTGGCAGCCCCGGCTGATGGCCCATGGGGCCGTCTCCACATGGCCTGCCCACTCCCCGCATTGAGGAGCGCAGCGGATCGCTGCTGTTTTCCACCCGTGAGTCGGGGCTGTTTGTTACAGTGGTGGAAAACTCATACACTGGCTGTGTAACGCTGGGCAAGGGGCTTGACCTCTGTGTGTCCTATGTCTGACATGAAGACAGTAATGCCTGAAAACTTCATTTTTAACTTCTTCAAACATCATTTTTAACTTAATCTCGCAGTTTCTTTATTTTCGGCTGTGCTGAGTCTATGTTCCTTCGCACGGGCTTCCTCTGGTTGTGACGAGCGGGCTCTTTGTTGCAGTGCACAAGTTTCTGACTTCAGGGGCTTCCAGGGATCCGTGGGCTGTAGCCCCGCTGGCTTCAGCAGGTGTAGTTCTCAGGCTCTAGAGCACAGGCTTGGTAGCTGTGGTGCACGGGCTTAGGTGCTCCAAGGCCTGTGGAACCTTTCCTGACAGGGGATCGAACCCATGCCCCCTGCATTGGCAGATGGATTGTTAACCACTGGACCACCAAAAAAGTCTCCCCAAATATTTTTAATTTTTAATTAACTAATTAATTAAATTTTTGGCTATGCTGCATGGCCTATGGGATCTTAGTTCCTCAAGCAGGAATCAAAGCCAGGCCCCAGGCTGTGAAAGCATCAAATCCTAACTACTGGACTGCCAGGGAATTCCCTCTTCAAAAGACACTAACTGACCACCTACTGTGTGCCAGCACTGTGAGCCCACGTAAAACAGCCCCGCAGCAGAGGGTTTCCAAAAGCATTATTCCTTGCTTTTCAACCTAAAGATTTAATGAACTGCTAAACATCTCCTGTGAAGCAATAATCGGTTACTTGGCAGGCTGACACCTCCCGGTCACTGGGCCTTGAGGGGTTATGGGTCCCCCAGGGCTGCCCCACGGAGAGGGAGAGGTATGGCAGCCTGGGTGGGGAGGAACTGTCCCTTCCTCTGCTAAGTGGTGTGGTCAGGTTGCAGGGAAAGGTGCTATTTGCTAGGTAATAAACGCTCCCATTGTTCACAGCCCTGGAGCATTAATAAGTAACCCAGTGCGGGGCCCCTGGCTCCTCTAGTGTCAACAGTTAATACGACAGGAACGGGGAACAGGTACAAGCTTCCTCTTGTAGTTTTCTGTGGGCCCAGAGCCCCAGGCCAACCCCGGCCCAGACAGGGCTGGGCTTACCCGCTGCTCTGGGCCACCCTCTGGGCCCCTCCTGTCGGCCCGCTGACTTTGGTGGAGCTCTGGGCGGCTCTGGACAAACAGGGTGGAATCCCACCTCAGGCCCGGAGGTCGAGTGGTGTGCACCATGGGGGTCCTTGCGAGTGGGTGAGGGCATGCTGGATGCCTTCTGGAGAAGGGGGCATCCGACCTAGGCCCTGTGGGGAAGGGGTGCTGCTGGGCCTGGGGGAAGACCGCTCGTCCAGGGGGGTCAGCTGGTGACTGCGGTGCTGAGGCCCCCATGGGTTTATGTCTAGGGCCTGGCACGTGGCTGGCGCCAGGGACCGCTACGTGGGTGGAGTGGATGCATGAACAGGGGTTGGAGCTCAGGGAAGAATCGGACAGCAGGGTGGCGGGCGGGTGCCCACCCCCTCCATCAGCTCTGCCCAGGGCACAAGGTTGGGAGGAGCCCTGCTTCAGAGAGCTAGTACCGCCCCCCAGCCTTTTCCCTGTTTTTACTGTTGCTGTAACGACCACCAGGGACGTTCCTGTTTATAATGCATTTTCACTCTTTTATCTGTTGAATTGTGTCCCCAGATTCACATGTTGAAGTCCTAGCTCCCCTACCTCAGAATGTGACCTTTCTGGGAACAGGGTCACTGTATATGTAATTAGCTGAGGTGAGGTCATGGGGGTGGGTCCTAACCCAATAAGGGTACATCCTCCTGGAAGGACGATGTGTGAACACAGACACACAGGGAGAGGCCACGTGGGGAGGCAGACGGGGTGATGCGTCCACAAGCCAGGGGGCACCAAGAGCCGCCGGCAATCCACGAGCAGGGAGCCGACACCGGCTCTAGGATAACTGGCCCCCAGAACTGTGAGAGAAGGAATTTCTGTTGCTCGAAGCTGCCCAGACCCCTGCAGCCTTGCGGGGATTCAGAGACCCTCCTCACCCTTGCCAGGGACAGCTTTCCAAGAGCGTCCTCCTGCCCTTGGGCTTCTTGTGGATTGAAGCTGTGTGTCCTTCGGCAAGTCGCTGACCCTCTCTGAACTTCGTTTCCTCGTCCTAAATAGATGACGGCTGGACCCTCTGCCATTATGCTGCCTCGAGGATAAGAAGAAACCCCACCTACAGAACAAGTGATGAGGGTCCCGGCCTTTCGGAGCCCGGGGGCGGGGCCTGGGCACGAGGGGCGGGGTCTCGGTGCTGGGGGCGGGCCCTGTACCTCCAAGTCCAGGCCCATCAGGGGCGGCTCGCCGCTCGACGTGCTCGGCGCTCCCGCGGGGCCTGCTCCGCGATCGGCCGGCCGTCCTGCGTACGGCGCGCGTCGCCCTGGGAGAGTCTGGGTGCCGCCATCATGTCGACGGCTATGAACTTCGGGTCCAAGAGCTTCCAGCCGCGTCCCCCGGACAAGGGTAGCTTCCCGCTCGATCACTTCGGTGAGTACGGGCGGTCCGGACTCCCCGGGCCGGCCCGTCCAGCGCTGGGCCGGCCCGGTGGTGCCTCGCGGCGCGGGCGGGGCCTCTGAGGCTCGGTACGGCGCGGCTCGGTCCGGAGCCTCCCACCGCGGCCCGGGGTAGGAGCGGGACGGCGCTGGGCCCTGGGGCCAGCGAGAGGACACGGAGGCCGGCCTGCGGTCGGGGGCCGACGTTCCGGCAGCCGCATCCTTGGCGGGTGTGAGGCCCGCTCGCGGGGTTCCGCGGGCGTCTGGTGCGGAAGCGGAGGGCGCTCCTGGTCGCCGCAGCCTCCGCGGAAGCTAAGGCTTCGAAAATGGGTTTCGGATGGTTCTTTATTTGCCAGTCTTTTATCGAGAGATATTCCAGACAAAGGGCAACGTCGGCAGGGAACTCCCGGCGCCGCCGCTTGGACGCCCCCCTTTTCCTGCCCTCGCTATTCCACCCAAAACATTTGTCTTTTCTCGTCTGTTTCCAGAGTGTTTCTGAAGGAAACTAGTTTCCAGAGGAGAAGAAGGAGGGCTGCCAGTAAGGTTGCTGGGCGGGCATGTCCTGTTTTCACTTTAAAAAGAAAACATTTTTTCTGTTTTGTTCCAGGTGAATGTAAAAGCTTTAAAGAGAAATTCATGAAGTGTCTCCGGGACAATAATTTTGAAAATACTTTGTGCAGAAATGAATCAAAAGAATATCTAGAGTGCAGGATGGAGAGGCAAGTACCTGCCAACCATGATTTATGTCTTCTCCGCCCACCATGTCTCCAGCTGAAATGTTTGTCCCAAGAGGCCCCACCCAGGCCTGGCTTCTCCTTGTGTTTGGCCCCAAAGGGCTGCCTGCCTGTGAAATTGAGGCATTTCGGAGATGAGTTGTATTCAAAGTTGTTGGCAGCCGTGGGAACCTTTTCCCCAGTGATAGCCTTGGAGGTGATTGCATTCCTCAGAGTTTTTTCTTTCTAAATGTGTGATGTGTCATTCAAGTTTCAGAATCGTACATCATAAAAATGCTGACTGAGTCAAAAGATCTGTGGGTACAGAGCTTATTCCTTTAAACGTTCTCAGAACATAAAAATACGTGCTGTTTTGTTTGACATCCGCTCAAGAGCTGTTTGTAGTGTGACAGGCAAGACAGTGGGCCCGAGAAACAGTGAAAGATGAGTGGCTCTTCCCATCTCAACCAGAGTTCACAAGACCCACCTTTAGACAAAACAAAAATGCTTCTAACTGATCCGTTGAGATTTTATTTCAGAAGTACCACTGTAAAGCTTCATGGGGAAAGCATGTAACCTATTATTATGTGCTTGGGTGGAAACTTTTATTTATGTCCTTTGAGCTCTTTGTTTGTTCACCAGGGAACCCAGTCTGGCAGAGGCCTTGTCTGAAGACAGGTTGACAAAAAGCAATCCATTCTGGGCCTGTTTTCACTTTTTCCTTAACAAACTCAGACGTTCCCCTCCAGGCAAGCTCCGCTGTGCTTCTTGGACCCCAGGTGTGTTGAGGGCTCTCTGCAGACATTTGGGATTTTGAGGGAGATGGGCCTTCTTGGTGCCTGGCCCTCAGGGGGCCCCCTTCTCCCCTCGTGAGTCATGCAGGCTCACAGGTGTAGGTTTCACGATGGGCCGGCCTGACACCAGCTCTGTCATCTCTACGTAGTGTGTCGGTCGGGTCTGCATGCTTCACTCACTGTCAAATCAAAACAGCTGAACTCACTGAGTCTCTTGGCACTGTCGAGCCTTGGTGACGGAGTTCGGCGCTCGTCTCTGCCCTGCGCCTGCCCAAAGCTCGGGCCACCATCCCCAAGTCGGTCCTCCCTGGGCCGGCACAGGGCCCAGCAGCTCCAGCTCAGGGTTGCCTGGAGGGTTCAGTTGCTTTCGCTCCAGAGCCACTCCTGCTGCGTGACAAGGGCTTCCCTGCAGGGCCAGCGGAAGGGCCGTCTGTTTCCCGTTTGCTCCTGGGCCTCTGAGGAAGGCCTGCAGCTGGGAACGCATCAGCTGCTCTGTGGGTTCCACGATTCAGGCGGCGTCACTGGTTGGTCAGGCCGCATTTGGTTGTGAGGGGTGTGTGTGTTTCTGACTTGGTCCGTATCTTGCCCACTTGCTTCTCCGTCACTCCTTTATTTATTTATTTTTCTGTCACTCTTATAAAAAGCTTCTTCCCTTCCGCTTTTTTCCTTTTTGCTGATACCCCACACCCTACTTTCATGTACTTCACATGCATCTTTTAAAGAACTGGACCTCAGTAGAATTTGTCAGTTGGCTCACACAGTCTCGGGCCCTGTTGGCCTGGAGTGGATGTGTCTGCTGCCGAGGGCAGGGGCTGCGCTTCCTCACAGCAGCTTCTGTTAACATTGGGGTTGCATGGTCAGCAGAGACACAGTGAATACATGTGGGATCCGAGACCTTAAGTCCAGGGCCCGCCCTGGCATGTGTGGTGGCCGGGCCTCCTGACCTGGTGCGGAGCGTGTACAGTTCTGGTCCTGGGCGAGCGCCGGGCCCGAGCAGGAGCGGCCCAGGCGCTTCCCTCAGGAGGGTCTGTCCTGAGCTGTCCGTTCCCGGGCTTCCTGTCCTCGGCCTGTGGCCCATCCTGCACCCTCACGGTCCACAGTGCTGCGTCTTCGGATCCTTCCTCCTCTTTTCATTTTTCCTCTCTGACCAGAGGCACCCAAGGTTCTATGATTTTAAGATCCTGGGATTAGGTTGGGTCCCCTTGGATAATCCAAGGTGGCCTCTCTGAGTTGGCTGATGGGCAGCCTTGTTTCCTCAGCAGCCTTAATACCAACCCCCTCCCGCTGGTATCAGGTCTCACTCACAGATTCTAGGGCTCAGGGCATCACCTGGGGGCCCTGGCCCTGTCAACCATGTTGTGTCTGAGCGGCCGGTTCTAAGGACCGTGTTCTGACAAGGTGTAGTGGGAGTTCATCGTTACTTGCCTCCTTGGATTTTAGGAGCGTCTCGTGCATTCTGTCACTGTGAGGGTAGTGTAATCTGTTGCCAGGTAGATTCCACAAACTGGTGTTTGCGACTCTGGGGATGTTGGCCTAAGGGCTGTTGCCAGGCCTCGGTTTCGTGGGCGTGGCGGGCAGGGGCCTGCCTGCACACGGGAGCGGGTGATGAGGAAAGTGGGGAGCACGGCAGGGTGCGGGTCTGAGGGTGCAGTTCCCAGGAGGGGGTGGGGCTGCCCGGTCTGAGCTGCCGCATGGACCCTGACAGTTCTCACTTTTCCTTTCAGGCAGCTGATGGCACAGGAACCCCTGGAAAAGCTGGGCTTTGGAGATCTGATTGATGGAAAATCAGACAAAAACTGAGCTGTGCTGGGAGGAAGCCCGAGGCTGTGTGGGGTCACTCGGACTACTCCGCCCCCACAGCGCGCTCATAGGTACCGTGGCTCAGAAGGGGACTGTGGGGGTGCCCGCGAGATGCTCGGAACCATGCCAGACGCCCCTCCCTGGGGATGTGCCTTAAGGCTAGGAAACGGCTCGTCTTCTGAAGCTTCTGAGAGGATTTTGGAAAAGTGATGTCCCTTTTAGATTCCTGTTTCCCTCAGGCTTGTGAAGGTTTATCCTAAGTTCGCGTGGGTGACGGCTCCCGGGAAGGTGAGGTGTCAGGTGCCCACCCAGGGCACCGTGGGCGCCAGTGAGGTGCTGGGTTCACATCGTCGGCTGTGTGTGTCCTTTCTGCGCTGGTAGTGTTCAGCACAAATGTTCCATGGAAGTTACGTAGACATTGTCAGGAAAACGTTCCTAGCAAGTGGGTTGCTCTTTCTACTCATAAGCATGTTCTCTGTTCATTTCCGTTTCTTTTTTTTTTTTTTTAAAGCAAAAACAGAGGATGAGCCTGGAAGGGGAAACTGGTTTTGACACATCTGACTTCTTGATTTTTTTCTGGTGATGCCTGAACACCATGCGTCTTTCTGATCTGTATCAGGTGACACTTGTACAGTCGGATGTTTAGTTTCAAGAAGTCGCCTGCTGTAACTGAGGAGCAGGTTGTCTGCCCTTGTCAGGCGACGTGCGCAGCGGCCTCTGGCGCTTTTCCTCTGAGGAGCCACCGAGCCTGCAGCCAGCCCTGCTTCTTGGCCGGGAGGGGTCAGGGCAGCGTGGGCCCATTGAGTGCTGTCAGACCCCAGGGCAGTGTTTCTGGGGTGCCTTGTCATGGGCTCAGAGCCTCAGCAGAGACCCTGCACCTGCCCGTGACTGCCTCCCTGGCCCCAGTCAGCTGACTTTTGTCCCAGTGTGGCCAATGGCGGGGGGCAGCTGTGCCAGGAAGACCCAGGTGAGTGCCCTGACCCCCTCCTGCCCGGCGGCCCAGGCCGGCTGCAGGGAGCCCTTGCGCCTCCCCGGCCACGTCCAGTTGTCTGTGTGGCGTCCCTCTCCTCGGTCCTGCGGTGGTGCCGTGCTCACTCAGACCCTCCCCTCGCTTCCCCCCAGGCCGGCCGTCTGCCGGGGGCTCTGGCACTGCTGGCCCCGTGGGGGTCCAGCCCCCGGCGCTCCATCTGTGCCTTGTCACTGGAACATCATCTCTGTCTACGCTTCTAGCTGGTTTATGAAAAGCCTTGCTTTTTATCACCAAACCGAGCCATGGAAGTATCCAGTGTGACGTTGCACATGTACAGGGTTATTCATTGCAGCGTTGTTTGTAATTGTAAAGCATTGGTGTGACCCGGCCGCCCGTGCTTGTCCCCGAGGCAGGGCCCAGGGCGGCTGTAGGAAGGACTGGGGGAGACCATGGTGTGCCCTGCATGGCCCTGCATGAGAGGGAACTTGGGGCCCAGAAGGCAGCGTGGTGGGGGAGGGCCGTGGGTAGAGAAGCAGATGTGCAGAAGTGTGTGCATGCACTCACCTGTGTTCATAGGGACATCGCTTCGCTCTAGGTCCCGGGGGCCTGGGGTCACTGACCCCTGGCAGGCAGGGGCTTGCCTGGCAGCTGACTCTTTGATTTGAGCCTCTCTCCATCAGGAAGACCCAGGGCCAGAAAGTCCATTTGACCCTGGACCTTCTTGTGTCAGACAGTAGGGAGTTGCCGAAGCCTTGGTGGGCTTGTCAGGAGCGCGTGACAGGGCTCCCAGTGGCCTGGTTGGCAGCAGCAGGAACAACCGTTGGGTTTGGCTGCAGCATCAGTTCCTGCCCGGGAGTCCCTGCTGAGGGAGGGTAAATGTTCCAGCGTAGGAAGGGGACAGCCCTCCTCCCGACCCCGGCCTGTGTGGAAGGACGGGGCGTCCGGGCATCGGTGTGTCCGGAGGTGGGTGGGCAGCGTTAGGTGGAGTGGGTTCTGGAGGACACCCCAGGAAGCACTCAGCCATCAGCCGAAACCTCTGGGATGTCGCCGACGGCAAGGCCCCGTGGCACCCGCCCTGATCTGCCCCGTGGAGGCGGCTTCACTGCTGCTTTCTCTTGAGTGCGTCACCTCCGTCTCCGAGGACACACCGACGTGCCCGGCCTGAGGGCCGAGCCTGGCATGAGGATCAGCGGTGCCGTCCCCGGGGACGGGCGAGGGGCTGCGGGTCGGTCACAGCACGTCATGTCCGTGCACACGGATATGTCGTCAGGAGAAGCGGGCAAACTGTGACCTGTTCCTGCAACTTTTTGGAAGTCTGGAGTTATTTCAAAATAAAGAATTAAAAAAATGGTCCATGCTCATCTCTTTGTAGTTGAACTTTGTACATACATGACTGGGTGAATTCGTGTTGTGAAACACATTTGGGAATCCCACAGAGAACTCAGCTGTGGTGGCGTCGGGAGCGGGCTCGGGGCTGGAGGACACCCCACGTGGACCGAGGGCCCCTCGTGGAGGAGCGGTAGCTCTTGCAACCACTGCTAAAAATACGAGGCTTCGTCTGGTCCCGCCAGTGCTCCCATGAGGTATTTGGTTGTCATCATTTGTCAAGTAAAGAATGCATCTTACTTGTTGTATGTACTTGTCTCAGTGAACCAGTGACATTACTAGAGGGCACCTGGAGGCAATGGGCAGAATGTTTTCCAAGCGTCTTTAGGATTATGCCAGGGCAGTCTGATGGCCACCGTCAGCCCTGGGCCCACAGCCACCTTCCTGAAGTGCGATGCTGACAGAGCCCCTGGGATGGGAGCTGGGGGCGCAGGGCCGGGCCCCCTGCCTTAAGAAGCAAGCCAGCTCCTTGTAACAGCTCTGGGAAACTCGAGCAGAGGAAAACAAGGTGGTTGGAATACCTTTTACTCTGTATCTGTTTAGGGAGGCAATGCTTTTATTTAAAAAAAGCAAGTTAGGTTCCTTCCCCACCAGCAGATCAGCACAGACTCGGTGGCTTTAAACAACACATTTTTGCTGCCTCCTGTTCAAAAGCTCCCTCCAGCTGGCTCCTTCGGAGGTGCTGGGCAGGGTCCACTTCCTGCTCTCCCAACTCCTTGAGGTGCCGTGCTCCGTGGCCCGACCTCGTCCTGAGCTGCTGGCTTCTCCCTCCCTGACTGCCTCCTCCCCCGTCCTCTCTCTGACCTGGGGCCCCCACCTCCCTCCCAGAGGGTCCTTCGTGATGACATTGGGCCCCCTAAGCACGGGCAGCTTAGAACGGGGACACGACAGAACCCGGCTTGTTTCATATACGTGAACAGCTTAGAACTGGGGGACACAACAGAACCCTGCTTGTTTTACCTACGTGGCTCACATGTTACCGTGTGCGGTGCTTTGCGGTGTGCAGTGGTTTTGATTACTCAGTAGACGTTCTTCAAAGGAAACTGAAGGGTGTGCGCGTTGGCCTCCTCACTCCTGCTGCAGAGAAGCCCGCGGCCTCTGCCCTCCCTGCGTCCTGGACAGCGCGGCCCCGGCCCTCAGGAGGAGTGGGGGTCTTAGGTGGCTGCTCTCTGTCCTTGGGAAGCACGTGGGGGCAGCGGGAGCCCAGAGCAGGACAGCCCCCCAGCCCTGGGGTCCGGGAGGGCTTCCGGGAGCGTGTGGAGTAGGACCCGGGCGGCCCTCGGCAAACAGGGCCGTCTCTGCACCGTGCACAGCTGGCCAGCTGTTTTTCTTTGTGACTGTTTATAACAAGCATCTATCATTTTTATAGAAGCAATAGAAACATCAGCTAGGGGAACAGCCTTCTGAAGGTGCCAGGCCATGTTACCAAGCTCGGGGTTATCACGTCGCAGGGGGTTAGGGTTGGCGTGTGCAGGGCGTGGGAAGGGCCCTTCTCCCTCTGGAGGCCGCAGCCGGGCAGACTGTGGTGGCGTGGCGGCCCCTGCTGGCCGGTGGTGGCGCTGCGGTGCCTGGGGTCACCTGTGGGAGGCCGTCCCCTGGGGCCCCCAAGGGCGCAGTGAACGTGCAGCGGCCTCCACACTCCGGGAGCAACACATCGGGCCAGGCTGTGTGTCTCTGAGGCCCTGGTTACTCCTGACACGGGGGCCAGGCTGGAGGCAGGAGCCCCAAGTGCAGTGGGGGCCCCAGCTGAGGGCCAGCGCCTGCGCCCCTGATCACCCCGGGCTCAGGGACCCGTGAGGGACTGTAGGGGCTCGCCGTCCACACCTGCGGGCTGTGTGCCCAGGGCGCAGAGGAGACCACCCTGGGGCAGAGGGCGCGGGGGTGGGGTGGGGGGTAGGGCCAGGGTCAGGTTTCTCCCTGCTCTGTGAAGAGAGTCCTGGGCGTGATGATGGGGGCAGGGTTCTGGAGAGGAGAGCCCTGGGCCTGCGCTGGTGGCAGCTGCCCCAGACTTGGCTTCCGACCCCAGCGCCTGATGGTTGCCATCCTCACGGCCCCGGATGGGTTGTGGTCAGATGGCGGCTGAAGCCCTATGACACTGTACCCGTGTGCCTGGCACATGAGCTGGTTGGGGGGCGGGCAGGTGGGGGATCCCCACGGGGCCTTGGCAGGTGATGGCTCAGGAGAGACTCTGGGAGACGGCGCGCCAGCAGGAGCTGAGTCCTCTCCAAGTCTTGGAGGAGGGGGTACTGGGTCCTCCTGGGTTGGAGGCTCACGGCTCCCCGGCCCACACCCCGGGCAGCCGTAGGCCCCACCTCTCGGTGGGCGGGGCAGTCGGTAGGCCCCACCCTCGGGGCGGGGCAGGTAGCTCCTGGGGGAGGGCGTGTGGGAGGCAGACGCACAGACCCTGCCTGGGAAGGCGAGGACCCCTCACGCCCCGCTCGTCCCCTGTCCGCGGCCTGACCTGTCCTGTCCCCGCGTGTCAGCCCAGGACCTGGCCTTGCCATGTGCGCAGCCTGCAGTGCCTGGTGAGCTGTGGGGTGCTTCCGCACGGGCTGTGGACCCCCGCCGCCTCGCCCTGCAGGCGGGGCGGGGTCCCTTGTGCTTGGCCCACAGACAGGCCTGGGGCCTGGTCCTGCAGACAAGCCTCAAGCCGTAGGTGAGCAGGGCCTCGCAGCCTCGGCTCCCTGCCCCTGAGGACCGCTGACCTGTCCATTCCGCGGGCCTGGTGGCTCAGCACGGGCTGGAACCAACAGGTCCGAGGCCTCGGGAGCACCCCGCATGCAGTGGGCGTTCACGACCGGTTCGTCCGGGCTGTGGCGTGGTAGCGCTGCTCTTTTTCGCGGCCGAGTCCTGCCCCGCTGTATCCACGCCTCCGCCGCCGGACAGGGCTCACCCCACTTTGGCTCCTGTGAGGAGCGCTGCTGTGAACATTCATGTACACGTTTCTGAGTGTGTGCGTGCTTGGTGGGGTGGGCGATGCTCCGTTTGTGGGTCCGCCGACAGCCCTGATGTGGGCACCTGCCTGTCTGTGTGTCTTCCTGGGAGAAAGCGCTGCTCGGGCGCTCTTCCCACGGGCTTGTCAGAGTTCTCTGTGAGTTTTGAGTCACACTCATCTGTGAACTTTAAGTCCCCGGCTGGATGTCAGTGCTAAGAGCTGGGGCCCAGGAGACTGAGCGTCACTGCGGCCGCAGCCCACTCCCCAGGCTGCACCTGGGCTTCCCCCGGCTCCCATACCCGCCCCAGGGAGGCACCCTGGGAGCCCAGGTCCTCCAGGAGCCCGAGGGGCCTGCAGACACGTCCCCCTGCCACATGCTGGTTCTCTTCAGGATACCAGACAGAAACTCTTTTTAAATGTCCCCACACCCACTGAACCAGCCTGGAGCTCTGCCCCCACGGAGACCCCACCCCACCCATCCCCTCTGGGGACCTCCCTGAGACCCTCCTGGGTCTGGGTCTCTGGAGCCAGCTCCGCTCATAGATGGAAACACAGCCCTGGTGCCAGGACCGTCCCGCTGGCTGTGGGGCAGGGAGGGGTGCACACCCCGCACACCGAGGGCCGCCTCTCTTTGGGTGTCTCTGTTTTCCTTCGTCGGGTTGGAGGCTGAGGCTCAGGAATTACAAGGGTGAGGGCTTTAAAACAGGAACTGTGCCAGCCACACCGGAAGCCGCCGCTCGTGGCCAGGCGTGTCAGCCGTGTCTCTGTGTCTCCCACATTCTGGGAGGTGCTTGCCTCCTCAGCCCCCGGCGTCCCCATGGGGACCTTGCCCTCAGCTGCCACCCAGTCCCCAATGGAGGACTGACCCCAACCCCCCGGCTCGTCCACTCCTGGGAAGACCTGGGTTCCCAGCCCAGGTGCAGCTCAGAGCAGGCCCGGGGTGGGGGACGGGGGGTGCTGGGGAGGAACGCCCATGGCCCCCCCCAGGCCCAGGAGGGTTCAGGCTGAGCCGGCTGCCGGCCGGGTGCCTGCCATGCTCCCATCTTGCCCAACACCACCCCGGAACCTTGCGGTTGCTCAGCCCCGAGCCACGATGTGGCCAGGAAAGGCTGGAGGGCAGTGCCTGCTCTCCCTCCCCCACGCACCCAAAACCCAGGTCTCAGGCAGGGGGGCTGGTGGGGGCGGTGGACATGGCCTGGGGCTCCCAGTTTTCTCCCCTTGGTAGACGGGTCCCCACTGCTCAGAGCTCTGCACAGAACAGGCACACCGAGGGTGCTGTCGAGGGCCCAGCCGCCCTGCAGGCCCCTCTGGGCGCCCTGCCCCGCCCAGGCAGATGTGCCAACCCCTCTGCCCTGCAGAAGTCCCTCAGGAGTCTGGGCACCGCTGCCAGGGGCTGGTGGCCGGCACCCCGTGGGGCTCCTGTCAGCATGTGTCCTCCCCGCCTGCACCCCGTCGCCCTGCAGCCCCTGGGGCTGGGATCCTGCCTCTTGGGCCCTCCCCTCCCTTGCCCTCCACCCCATCCTCGGCCCTGCTGGGGGGCGCACCGCGGCCTCCATGCTGTCAGCTGCCCTGGACTCTGTCTCCAGCCCTCAGGAGGACCCCTCCCCGGTCTCCCAGGTGCTGCGCCCTCCCCCATCCTCACAGCCTTCCTCAGGCCACGAGGCTCTGAGTCCTGGGTGTCTGCCTGTCCGCATGTCCCCAAGACCTCGGCAGGCACGGCTGGCTCCCGTGACCCTCACGCGCCCCCTCCCACGAAGCAGACAGAGTGGTCACTCCCCTCGCTCCCGTCCCCTTCAGCATAGGGGCCCCCCAGGGCCCTGCCAGGACACTGTGTGCTGGCCTCCAGCCCCTCCGACAGCCCCCCGGAGCCTGGGCAAGGGCCTGTCGGGCGTGGCCCGCCCGGGGCTCCGTGTGCCCTGTGTCCTGGGAGCCCCACGCCAGCCCACTGCACCCTGTGCTTCCCTTTGGCCTGGGGGCCCGGGTCGGGTGCTGCGGAGCTCCGTCCTGCCTGTCTCTTTAAGGCTCTCACATCCTGACCTCTGTCCTTGAATCCGCCCCCCTGGACCGTGTCATCACCCCCAGAGTCGCATGGGAAGACACAGAAGCAGAAGGACCCGATGCCAGACAGGGCGCGGCTGTGTGCTCAACCGCCTGCGCCTCTCCTGCTCGTGCCCCGAGCCCCTCTGGCTTCCCTGCCCCCACCGGTCCCTCCTCGGCCCCCAGCATCCCTGCCGCTGGGGGCGGGGGGCTCAGTTCTTTGTTCCCCAGCTGTGTGTTCATCCCAGACATTCCACGTAGAAGCCACTTGCGGCCTTGGGTGTGACTGAACACATCTATGCCTCTGTTTTTCAGCATCTGTAAAATGGGGATTAAATGGGATGGGGTTGGACCCAGTGCCTGATGTAGTGAAAGTCGCTCAGTCATGAGCGACTCTGTGACCACACGGACTGTAGCCCGCCAGGCTCTGTCAAGGGATTCTCCGGGCGAGAATACTGGAATGGGTTGCCGTTGCCTTCTCCAGGGAATCTTCCCAACCCAGGGACTGAACCTGGGTCTCCTGCATCGCAGGCAGACGCTTTCCCATCTGAGCCACCGGCCAGTGAAGCAGTTGCTGTGTGACTGATGCGTGTGTCTTTGTGACGCGCCGTTCCCCACTCTGCTCTGTGGCACATTCTGACCCTGGCATGGGGACCCCAAGATGAGGACACCACCCATCCCTCCTGGAAGGGCGCCATCTGATGAGGGAGAGAGGAGGCCAGCTCAAGCACACGATGACGCAGGACCTGTGGTTTAGAAACTCAAGCCCAAGTGGGCTCCCGTGTCCTGCCCGAGAGACCCTCAGGGCTCTAGAAGCACCGCACCCCAGTGTTGGCCAGAGTAGGCCTCGTGGACAGTGTCCACACAGCCTCTGTGGAGCGCGAGGTGGCAGGCCCTTCCCTCTGTGCTGGAGGTGCTCTCCTGGTTGTGGGTCCCCCAGGACTCCGGCACAGCACCCAGCTGAGACCCCGGCAGGTGGCACACGCCCGCAGTGCACCCCCTGCCGCGGACTGCCCTGCCGAGGACTGTTCTAGAAGAATGCTAGCAGTCGCTGACAGTGGTTGGCTCAGTCACGGGGCGGGCGGGGGGTGGGGGAGGCTGTCTGCTGTTTCTAACCAGCTGCATCACTGCATTCATAATTTAAGAAGAAAAGGGAAAGAACCTGAACAGAGACCCGTTCCCCCCCCCCCCCCCCCCCCCCCCCCCCCCCCCCCCCCCCCCCCCCCCCCCCCCCCCCCGCCCATGCTGTGTGCTGGCCTCCTGACTCAGAAGGCTGTGTCCAGAGCACCCTTCTCCCTGCACACCCCGACCTTCCCGGCTGGGTGCAGAGCAGGGCCCTTCTGTGGCCTGAGCGCTCCCCCGCCAGGCAAGCCCCCTGGGGCTTGTCACCCGCCAGCCTTTCCTCCGAGGACAGGGAGGTGGTCCTCAGGGCCGCGCGTGCACCGCTTCTTCATGCATTCCCTGCTTGCCCTCTGGGCCTGGTGCACTGCCCCTGGGGGCACAGTAGCTGTCAGGCGCTGTCAGGGCGAATGACCGGGGACAGTGCCACCCTCAGTCCCCCCGACCGTGGCTGCTGGTGTCTTGCCCGGCCAGGTGGGCCCGGTGCAGGGGGATAGGGTGGGCGGCGGCCCGGAGACCGCCCCTGCGGGTCCCTGGGCGGGTCCCAGGAGCGCGGGCTGGGGCGTCGGGCCGGCGCGGGAGGAGGCCGTTCGCCCGCCCTTCCGCCCGCGCCGCTGGGGGCCGCCCGCGGGCCGCGCCGGCCAGAGCGCGCCGTGCGCCCCGGGCCCCGCGCCGGCACACGCTCGGCGGCCGCGGCGGCGAGGAGAGCGGCGGCGGGGCCGGGCGGGCGGCAGGAATGCGGAACCGGCGCGCGGGCTGAGCCGCCCAGGATGGCGCAGAGGCGGCGGCGGCGGGCGGCCTGCGTGGGGCCCTAGCGCGGCGGGGCGGTCGCTCCTCACCCGGCGTCGCGGCCATGGCCAAGGAGCGGCGGAAGGCGGTGCTCGAGCTGCTGCAGCGGCCGGGGAACGCGCGCTGCGCCGACTGCGGCGCCCCGGGTAGGTGCGGGCCGCCGGGCGCGTCGGGGTGCTGTGGGCCCGCGTGGGTGCGGGCCTGGGCGGCTGCGGCCCGGGCCGGGTGCTGGCCTGGATGCCAGCCCTGGGCCGGGAAGGCGTGCTGCGGCGCCCGCAGGGCTGGGGGGCGCGGGCCGTGGAGCCTGGCCCCCGCTCCGGTGGGGCGCGGGCCCGGTCCCCGCTGGCCCCCGGCCCCCGGCCCGCGGCTCTGTCGCCGCCTCCCCTCCCCCAGGCTGCGTGTCTTGTCAGCCGCCGGCAGCCGCCGCCTTGCGAAACCTGGGGCTCCGCAAAGAAAGAGGAAATCGCGGCGGGAGACCGGCGGCAGGGAGGGGATGGGTGAGCGGGGCCGTGGCTCCTCCGCGGGGATGGAGGGTCCGCCGGCGCCCCCACCTGAGGTGACGTCATGGCCCCTGCCTGCAGCCGCCCTCCGGCCCTGCGCTGGAAGCGGGGGAGGAAGCACCTGCCGCGGCCACGTGGACCCGCTGGGAAAGGGGTCGCGGGCCCCCCGCCCCCAGCCTCGCTGCCCTGAGCAGGTGGCCAGTTCAGGTGGGGCCCTGGGCAGGTGCAGTCTCCCGGCGGGCATCTCCTGGACTTCGCTCCTGGGTGGTGCTCTGGGTGATTTCCAAGGCCCCGGAGTGCTGGGGCTACTGTTCAGGGATTGGCAGGAAGAGAAAAGGCTCTGCTCTCAGGCCCGGGGACCCTGGTACTGAGCTGGCGCCCCTGGCAGGTCCTGGCTGCAGTGGGGGTGGGGCTGGAACAGCCCCCAGCAGCGAGGGCGGGCCCCTGGCCTGCAGGGACACGCTGGGCGCGCCCCGGGGGCGCCTAGCCTGAGCCCCTCAGAGCAAGCCAAACAGCACGGAGTGGCTGAGCCCCCAGAGAGGGAAGGTGGGGACACGGACTGTGGACATTCACTGCCCGGCTCTTGGCCGCTGCTTGCCCACTGGGCTGGGAGGGGTCTCTTTCCTCCCGCCGCCTCCCGTGCAGGGAATCTGGAGTGGAGTGGCCCCGAGGGATAGCAGTGGCAGGCCTCCCTGGAGGCGGGCGGGCTGAGGGCCTTCCCCACGGCCTCCCTCCCGAGCTGCCCAGGGCCTGCGGCTGTGCCCTGAGGCTGCATCGCCACCGCCTGCTGCTGCCCGCCTGGCCACCCCTACTTCTCTCTCCCGGGCCTGTATTTCCACTTGTTGGGAGGGCGAGCCGTGCCAGGGAGTGGTCTGGGGAGGAAGGCAGTCCGCACCGTCTCCTGCCAGGCCTGGTCTGAGGGGCCGGGCCATCAGGCCACCCTGCCCAGAGGAGCTTCCTGGGACCCCGAGCCTCCCTGGCAGGAGGGAGAGGGGCCTCCTTGGCATGGTGATCCTGCAGCCGCCGCGCCTGCCCACCCACTCCGCCAGGGGCACTCCACCCCGCTCTGCGGGCACAGGCGCTCAGGAGGGCCGCCGTCTGGCACTAGGCCACACCTCTGCTCTTCAGACTCCGTCCACGACCTCAGATCCTCGCCTCGTCTGTCTGGCAGCCTGAGGAGCTGCCAGGACGTGGGCCCCCATTTTACAGCTGGGGACACCGAGGCCTGAAGACCTGGAGCTGACTCAGTGGGCGTGGGGCCTCAGGGGTGACTGCTGTCCAGGTGCCCGGCCCCCTGACCCGTCTCATGCCTGCCGTGTCTCTGCTGCAGCCCCGCAGCTCTGTCCGTGGTGGGGGCCGCCCTGGGGCGCTGCTGCGGCTTCCTGTCCCCGCCGCCGCCGGCTGGCCAACTGGAGCCCTTCCTGGCTTTGATGGGGCCCGGAGGAGGACAGCGCCCTCCCACAGTGGCTGGTGCTCCTGCTTGTCTCCGCTGCAGCCCACCCGGAGCGGCGCCTTGGGGCTGGGGGTCCCCAGGGCCTTGGCTCTGCATGGCAGGACTCGGGTGGGCCCCGGGCCCCCAACCGCCAGGTGCGGGGCTGTGGGGATAGATCTGGGCAGGCCGCCATGTGAGGGCTGCCGGCAGGGAGGCTGTCTGGGGTGGTTGCAGTCCCCAGACCCTCCGGTTGTCTGCCCCAGAGTGGGTGCCACTGCCCTTGAGCACGGGGCCTGGTCTGAGGCTCCCGGAGGCGCGCCTCAGTGCAGGCCTGGATGGGAGGGTCTCCAACCCAGAGGTGGGGGGGCTGCAGTTCTTTCCTCCGGGTCACCCGCCTCATCGGTCACCCACCAGGTGACTGTTTGGCCTCCAAAAGGCAGGAAGGGCGAGGCCTCCACGCGTTCCCTGGGTGCGGTGTGGGTGGTCCTCCCATGGGGCTTTGATGCCTGTCACCTGCACCACCAGGTAAAAACAGTTCTCATTGGCGAGGTCTGGGCTTGTCAAGGAGCGCTTTCTGGGAGCGACGGTGCTGGGACGGTGGTGTGGAGACCCTGCTGGGGGCCCGGGGCCGGGGGCCAGTCCTCACCGCTCAGCCGGGGCTGGAGCGTCTGCCTGCCAGACCTCAGAACAGGAGGTCTGCACTCCGCCCCGGGAGGCTTCAAGGCAGAGGTGACTTTTCAGACGTTGCTGTAAAGTGGGGCAGGAGTACCCAGGCTGGGAGGGGCTCTGCAACGTGGCTTAGTTTGGGAGAGGGTCCCCTGAGAATGTGGCTGGCAGGGGGCTGCCGAGACGTGGGCTGGGCAGACGGTCCCCGATCCCTGGAGCCGCGCAGCCTGCTTGGGTTTTAGGTCACTTTTTTCCCATTGTGGTGAAATCCACGTAAGTCACGCTTCTCACTGTTGCGCAGTGTGCCGCTTGGCGCCGTTCAGTACGTCCACCTTGTCATGCAGCCGTCACGACCGTCCGTCTCTCAGTCCATCTCGTGAGCTCTTTCCATCTTGCAAAACAGAGATGTGTCCAGTTAAACACGGACGCCCTCCTCTCCCCAGCCCGCACCCTTCCCCTTGCCGTCTCTGTGGATTCGAGCCAGACAAGTAGACTCACACAGGACCTGTCCTTCTGTGTCTGACTTGTGTCGCTGAGCGTAACGCCCGCAGCGTTTGTCCTGCTGCGTCAGGTGGCACGGTTTCCCGCTGTTAAACAGTTGAGATGTCGTTGGCTGCAACATCATATTCGTGTCAGGTGCAAACACAGTGATGCCATGCTTGTGCATACTGAGAAACGGTCACCACAAGAAGTCTAGTTAGCATCCCTCACGCAGGGTTTCTTCCTTGTGACGAGAACTTTGAAGATCTGCTCTCTTAGCACTTCCTGGTGCCTGCCTACTGCGGTGCTGGCCGCTGCAGCCAGCGTGCTGTGTGTCTGTCCGCGGGCCAGCGTGCTGTGTGTCTGTCCGCTGCAGCCAGCGTGCTGTGTGTCTGTCCGCGGGCCAGCGTGCTGTGTGTCTGTCCGCGGGCCAGCGTGCTGTGTGTCTGTCCGCGGGCCTCGTTGATTCTGTCACTGGAAGTTTGTACTTTTTGACCCCTCTTCACTCAGCCCCACCTCTGAGAACTTGTTCTCTCTCTGTGAGTGTGGGGTTTGGGGTTTTGTTTTTTAGGTTGCACATGTTAGGTAATACAGCATTTGTCTTTCTCTGTCTGGTTTATTTCACTCAGTGTGATGCCCTCAGGATCCATCCACGTGGTCAGAAATGGCAAGGTCTCCTTTTTGACGGCTGAGTAGTATCCATGTGTGTCACACCTTTACCCGGTCGTCCATATCTTGGCTGTGGCAGATGGTGCTGTAGTAGACATGGGGAGACAGACATCTTTATGAATTCATTTTCGTTTCCCTCAATGAAATATCTAGAAGTGAAATTACTAGATTGTATGGAAGTCCTATTTTTAATTTTTTGAGGAACCTGCATTCTGTTTTCTATCTGCAGTGTCACCCAAATGTATCCTTGTGTCCACTGCCACCCTTGGCTTGTTATTTCCTGTCTTTTTCTTGCTGGCTCTGCTCATGGGTGAGCTGATGCCTCACTGTGGATTTGATCTGCATTTCCCTGGTGGTTAGTGGTATGAGCATCTCTCCACACACCACGCCATCTGCATATCTTCTTTGGAACAATGTCTCCTCAGAGGCTGTGCCCAGTTTTTAATTGAAGTGTTGAGTCTTTTGTTGTTGGTTTGCTATCACATGAGTTCTTTGTGTAATTTGGATGTATTTAGACCCGCTGTTAGGCATGTGATTTACAGATATTTTCTCCCGTGGGTTGCCTGTTTGTTTTGTTGACGGTCTTCCTGTGCAGTCTTCAGTCCCACTGGTTTATTTCTGCTTCTGCTGCCTTTACTTCTGGTGTCAGGCCCCCAGACTCATCGCCAGGACTGACGTCAGGGAGCTTGCTGCCTGCGTTCCTCTAGTTCTGTGTCTCCGGGCCTTGCACTCAAGTCTTCAGTCCATTCTGAGTTGACTTTTTGTAAGATAGTGGTCCTGGTTTTGCACATGGATGTCCAGTTTTCCTGTTTATTGAAAACACCGTCCTATTTCCATTGTATAGTCTTGGTTCCTTCGTTGTAGATTAATTGACCGCATAGGCGCGGGCTTATTTCTAAGCTCTCTGTTCTATTCCATTGATGTGTATGTCTGTTTTTATGCTAATACTATACTTTTTTATGTACTCTCTTGATTCCTATAGCTCTGTAACGTAGTTTGAAATCAGGAACTGTGATGCCTCCAGTGTTGTTCCTCTTTCTCACGTTCGCTCTGGCTGTTTGGACTTCGAGGTTCACAGACACGTTAGGATGGTTTGTTCTGTGGTGCTGCTGAGGTCTTGACAGGGATTTCTGTGTTGCCTGCTCTGACACCGAGGACAGCTTTGTGGGTGCGGATGCTTTAGCAGTGTTAATTCTTCCAGTGCGCGAGCACGGCGTGCAGTCCCATCCGCCTGCGTCTTCAGCATCTTGTCGTTTTCAGTATACGTGTCTTTCACCTCCTTGCCTAAATGTATTCCTAGGTATTTTATTCTTTTTGACGCAGCTGTAAATGTGTTGTTATCTTTCTTTCTCTCTCTGATATTTTTAGTTTATCTGTTTTGTTTTTGGCTGTGCTGCGTGTTGTTGCTGCCTGGGCTTTTTTCTGGCTGTGGCGAGCAGGGGCGCCTCTCCGGTTGCAGCGCGCAGGCTTCTCTTGCTGCAGAGCGCGGGCTCCCGGGCGCTTGGGCTTCAGTGGCTGTGACTTCCCGGCTCTAGAGCACAGGCTCAGTAGCTGTGGCGCTAGTTCCTGCGTGGCATGTGGGATCTTCCCGGATCAGGGGTTGAACTTGGGTCTCCTGTGTTGGCAGGTGGATTCTTTACCACTGAACCACCAGGGAAGCCTCTAATCATTTGTGTCTGTGGTTTTTTTTCAGTGTAAAGAAACACAATAAATTGTTGTATATTGATTTGTATCCTGCAACTTTACTGAACTCATGTTCTAACAGTCTCTCCATGGAGTCTTAGTTTTCCGTATATTATATATTGTCATCTGCAGACAATGACAGCTTTACTTTTTCCTTTCTTGTTTGGATGCCATTTATTTCTTTTTCTTGCCCTTTTGCTCTGGCTGAGATTTTCAATACTTTGTTGGATAACAGTGGCAAGACTGGGCACCCTTGTCTTGTTCCTGATCTTAGAGGAAAAGCTTTCAGCTTTTCACTGTTGAATGTGATGTCAGCTGAGGGCTTGTCATTTACGGCCTTTGTTATGCTGAGGTGCACTCCCTCTATGCTCGCTTAGTTGAGAGCTTTTATCATAAATGGATGTTGGATCTTGTCAAATGCATTTTCTACATCTATTGAGATGATCATGAGTTTTATTGTTCATTTGGTGCATGACGTTGATTCTTTTGCTTCCCTGACTCAGTTGATAAAGAATCTGCCCGCAATGCAGGAGACAGAGGAGACTTGTGTTTGATCCCTGGGTCAGGAAGATCCCCTGGACGAGGAAATGGCTAACCCACTCCAGTGTTCTTGCCTGGGAAGTCCCATGGACAGAGGAGCCTGGTGGGCTACAGTCCGTGGGGTCGCAAAGAGTCAGACACGACTCAGTGACTAACCCACCACCATTGATTGATTTGGGAATACTGAACTGTCCTTGCATCCCTTGTGAGAGTTAGACCATAAAGAAAGCTGAGCACCGAAGAATTGATGCTTTTGAACGGTGGTGTTGGAGAAGACTCTTGAGAGTCCCTTGGACTGCAAGGAGATCCAACCAGTCCATCCTAAAGGAGATCAGTCCTGGGTGTTCATTGGAAGGACTGATGCTGAAGCTGAAACTCCAATCCTTTGGCCACCTCATGAGAAGAGCTGACTCACTGGATAAGACCCTGATGCTGGGAAAGGTTAAAGGCAGGAGGAGAAGGGGACGACAGAGAATGAGATGGTTGGATGGCATCACCGACTCGAAGGACATGAGTCTGAGCAAGCTTTGAGAGTTGGTGATGGACAGGGAAGCCTGGCGTGCTGCAGTCCATGGGATGGCAAAAAGTCAGACACAACTGAGTCACTGAACTGAACTGAACTTGCATCCCTAGAATAAATCTCAACTGATGATGGTATATGATCCTTCTAATGCATTGTTGAATTTAGTTAGATAAAAATTTGTTGAGGATTTTGTATCAGGGATATTGGCCTGTGATTTCCTTTTTGTGGATCTTTATACAGAAAACCAGGTGTCCTTATCTGATTTTGGTATCAGGGTAATGCTGGCCTTGTTCAGTGAGTTTCAAAGTGTTCCCTCCTGTTTCTGGAAGAGTTTGAGAAGGATTGTTGTTAACTGTTTTTAAGTGTTTGGAAGAATTCACCAGTGAGGCCATCTGGGTTGCTGGGAGGCTTTTGATTACCCACTCAGTCTCCTCACTAGTCACTGGCCTGTCCAGATTTCTGCTTCTTCATGATTCAGTCTTGGCAGGTTGCATGTTTCTAGGAAATAATCAGTTTCTTGCAAGTTGTCCAATTTCTTGATTTCTAGTTTCATACCACCATGGTTAGAAAAGACACTTGATGCGATTTCAACCTTCTCAAATTAGCCTTGTTTTCTGGCCTAACGTGTGATTGATCCTGGGGAACGCCCGCGTGCGCGCTTGCGGAGGGTGTGTGCTCAGTGTGGCTTCTGGACGGAATCTCCTACGTGTGTCCACAGCCAGAGTTTCCTGACTGGCTTTCTGTGTGGATGATCTAACCACTGAGGAACATGGGTTTTAATGGTCCCTCCTCTTACTGTATCGCTCTGTCTTTCTCCATTTACGTCTGTTAACATTTGCTCTACATTTTGGGGTGTTCCTATATTGGGTACCTCAGTTCAGTCGCTCAGTCGTGTCTGACTCTTTGTGACCCCATGGACTGCAGCACACCAGGCTTCCCTGTCCCTCACCAACTCCTGAAGCTTGCTCAAACTCATGTCCATCGAGTCGGTGATGCCATCCAACCATCTCCTTTGGGTACCTAAATATTTACATTGTCTTGTTGGGTTGACCTCTTTATCATTATGTAACGTCCTTCTTTGTCTCTTACTGCAATACTTGTCTCAAAGTCTTTTTTTTTCTGAGTATTTTTTCCTAAGAATAGCTATCCCAGCTTTCTTTTGATTTCCATTTCCTTCCATTTTACGGTCAAATCATATTCCATTGTATGGATGGACTATTTTCCTTACCCATTCTTCCACTGATGGACACTTAGGTTGCTTCCACATTTCAGCTGTCGTGGACGATGCTGCTGTGAATGTGGGTGAACAAACATCTCAAGAGTCTGCTTTCAGTTCTTCTGGATGTGTGCTCAGAAGTGGACTTGCTGGGTCACATGGTTAATTCTTTTTTTACTCTTTTGAGTAATCTTGTGCTGCTTTCCAGAGTGGCTGCACCGTTCTCTCCACTCACCAGCAGTGCACACGGGTGTGACTCTCTCCCCAGCCTCACCGTCTCTTGTTTGGTTTTGGGGGTAGCAGTCACCCTCATGGGTGTGAGATACTATCTCACGGTGGTCCTGATTTGCATTTTCTTAATCATGCATCATGTTGAGGATCTTTTCATGTGCTGACTGGCCATTTATATATCTTCTTTGGATAAATGTCTTTTTAAATCCTTTGCCCATTTCGAAATTGGATTGTTTTTTTGTTGTTGTTGTTGTTGAATTTTGGGAGTTCTTTTCTTATCAGATATATGATTTGCAAATGTTTTCTATGTTTCTGTGGTTTGCATTTTTACTTGGTAGATAGTATATTTTGATGCACAAAATTTAAAGTATTTTCATGAGGGAATTCCATGGCAGGCCGGTAGTTAGGACTCCGTGCTCTTGCCGCTGAGGGCCAGGGTCCAGTCCCTAGTCAGGGAACTAAGGTTCCACAAAGCCGCGTGGCGTGACCAAAAAAAAGTTTTTATTAATTCTCATGAAATCTAGTTTGCTTGTTTTTCTTCTTTTCTTGCCTTTGCCCTTTGGTTTCTTATCCAAGAAAGCATTTTCAAATCCAGTGTCATGAAGGTGTCATCCTGTGTTTTATTCTCAGAGTTTTATTGTCTTAGGTCTCACATTTAGGTCCTTGATCTGTTTTGAGTTGATTTTTGCATGTGGTGTGAGTCAGGGTCCAGCTCTATTCTGCATGTGATAGCCAACATCCCAGCACTGTTTCTTTTTTTTTTTTTCTTTTTTTTTTTTTCCCAGCACTGTTTCTTGAATAATTTTTCCCATTGATCTTGGCACCTTTGGCAAAAAATAATTTGACCATAAATGTGAGGGTTTATTTCTGGGCTCTCTGTTCTATTCTTTTGGTCTCTGCCTATTTTTATGCCAATATATTTTGATTATGTTTTGATTACTGTAGCTTTGGAGGTCCCTTCAGATTGCATAGGAATTTTAGGATGGGTTTTTCTATTTCTGCAAAAAAATATTTTTGGAATTTTGATAAGTATTGCTTTGACTTTTTAGATCATTTTGGGTAATGATGGCATTTTAACAATATGAAGTTTCCACTCCATGGACATGCGATGTGTCTCCTTTTGTTTATTTATTTCTTCTTTAAATTCTTTCAGGTATATTACATTGTACACGTCTTTCGCTTCGCTGGTTAAGAAAATTCTTAAGTACTTTATTCTTTTTGACGCTAATGTAAATGACATTGCTGTTGTGGTTTCCTTTTAAGATTGTTACATGTATATACATGTATAGTGTGTGTGTGTATCATGTGTATATATAAATTCGGTTGATTTTCGCGTGTTAACTCTGAATCCTGCTTAACTCACCTACTAGTCTCAGAAGCGTTTTAGTGGAGTCTTTATACGTTTCTCGTATAAGATCGTTTTGTTGGCAAATGAGATAGTTCTACGTTTGCTTCTTCCTTCCTAGTTTGGATGACTCTCACTTCTTCTTCTTGCCTGACTCCTCGGGCGGGAGCTCCCGGTCTGCTGAACACGAGTGGCACGGTTCCCCCTGTTCTCTGCGTGTCTCGTGTGTTTTGTGGAACACTGGCTGTTTGAATCTAACCACATGGAGCCTCTGGGGTGGGGAGCCACTGCTGTGCTCAGAGCTGAAGCTGAGCGGCACCAACGCCATTGATACCAGGCCGCCCCTTGAAGCTGTGAGGCTTCCGCAGGCTCTGGCGCTCAGGACAGTTCTGTCGTCCCGTTCTGCCAGCGCCATGGTTCTCCAGGTGGAGAGACTCTGGGTGCTCCCTGCTCCACCAGCTTCCCGGAATCTTGTCCCGGATGGGCCCTCCACCCCGGCTGTCCAGGACAGCGTGTAGGCCCGGAGGTGGCCAGCAGGGTGCCAGCCTCGCCTGGCCCACGGCAGCCCTGCCCAGAGCCAGGGGCCAGCTGGGGCTGACCTTGGATCCGCCCCAGAGCCGGCGCTGCCCGGCCCCGTGTGTGAGTGTTGGGGTGCCTTGCCCTGCGCCTCACTTGAGCTCTGTGCTCTGGTGTGGGTGGCAGGCGGCCCCGTGCAGAGGCCAGGAGGGTCACGAGTGTGGCGGCGCCCCCTTCCCGGAGGTCAGGGCAGATGCTGGCTGCTGGAATCTGGAGGATGAGCTTCGGGCTGTTGGAGCCGCTGCCCGCCTGGCCGTGTTGAGGCCGCTACAGGGACCTGGGGATGATGGGGGAGCTCGGGGTCACCTCAGCTAAGGGCCGGCCTGGGGTGGGTTTAGTGGGGAGCAGCCTGAGCTGTGTCGGGGGGCCCGGGGGAAGGGAGCTGGAGGACACTGTGAGCCCCAGGCACTCCTTGTGGGGACCCAGCCAGCCAAGCATTCGCGAGACCCTGGGGAGGGGGACCCTGCTGTTACCAAGGGGCAACTCGGGGACACCAGTTGGTGGGACCCGGTGTGGGAGCTGCCCCGTGGAGGGAGCAGGGCCCTCACCTGCTGTGACCAGGACCCCAGAGGCGGCAGCGCTGGAGGCGTTTCTGTCGGGGGGGGGGGGGGGGGCAGCTCTGAGGGAGGGGCCGCATGCCCCCACCTGCCTGCCCGCGCGCAGCCCCGGGTTAACCAGCGTGCCTCTTTGGGCTGGGCTTCCCCTGCCCATGGGCCCCCTGGCACAGGCCTTGGTGCGTGAGAGTGGGCGGCATTGGGCAACGGGGGCCGTGGAGCCTTGGCCAGGCAGCGGTCAGAATGGGGCCCCCGGGTGGGGGTGAGCGGCCTCAGTGACAGGAGCGAGTGGGTGCAGCCGGGCTGGGGGCGCTCACTGGGGGAGGCTGTTGCTGGGGTATGGCCTGGGCACAGGTGGGTAACCGTGGCTGCCAGGGTCCCCCGGTCACGGGGGCGCGGCTCCTCCCGAAGTGGGAACCCGCCGGGCCCCCGCGAGCCTCGCTTGCTGCAGGGGGAAGCGGAGAGCCCATGCGTCCAGCGCCGGGACGCAGGCTCGGGGTGACGGGGCAGCAGGTGGAGGCCAGCGGCCGTCGAGGAGTGAGGGGTGTGGGGGACCGTCAAAGCTTGGAAACGCTTGGAAGTCTGAGGAGCTGAGTGTGGGCAGAAGGGCGGGAGTGGCTGCAGGACAAGGGGCAGCCGTCCGGGCCCTGGGGACGTGGCAGGGCGGGATTGCAGTGGAGAGGCCCAGCGCTCACGGAGGTTCTGGAGCAGAGAAGGCAGGGGCAGGGGCGGCCGAAGCGGCAGAGGCTGCTTCCCCGTTCGCTTTCCTTCACCTTCGCTGCGGCGAGATTCATGCGAGGCAGAGCTGACCGTGGAAAGGGAAGACTTCCCGGCCTTTAGGACGTTCCCTGGTTGCGTGACCACTGCCTCCGTCGAGCTCAGATCTTGGGCTTTAGAGCCACGAGGCCAGATGGGAAGCCGGAGGCCTGGCGGGGTGTGCGTGTGGCCTCGGGGGCTGTGGGCAGGGGACCCAGGGCGGTGCCTGGTCCAGGAGGGCTGGGCTTGGTGCCAGGGAGGCCAGGGTCTCAGAGGGCATCTGGGGAGCGGTGGAGGGGCGGCTGGGAGGCGAGGGGCCCTCGGGCCTGAGAGGAACTCTGACCGCTGGGTCTGCCCGCTGGTGGGGGCGATCCGAGAGCTGGAGAGACGGGCCTGAGAGACAAGGGAGCGGGGGCTAGGTGGGGAGGCCACGCCAGGCCCGGGTCCACTGCTTGCCCCTCTGGGGACTGGGCAGGAGGAGAGGCGAAGGTGTGGCCGCAGACAGGCGCTGAGCGCCTGCTGTATGCAGCGCCATCTTTAGTGACGGAGCACCGGCCCCCGCCCAGAGCCCAGGCTCCAGTGGGAGGCGAGGGTGGACCCCCAGTGGCTCAGCAGGGGCCGCCTGCGATGGGCGTGGGCAGTGCACCCCCGAGGCCGGTGCCCGCCCCCTGCCTCGATGCCCCTTGGGCCCCCCAGCTGTCCCCTCAAGAGCTTAGCCCTCCCTGCTGCAGCCCGTGGCCTTGCCGGGGCAGAGGCCCTGGAGCTGGGCCACAGGCTCTGGCAACCCCAAGTCCCTCTGCGGCATCCCCCGCATACCTGCTCCCCCTGCCTCAGCCCCAGGACGTGTCTCACCTGCCCCGGAAAAGCCAGGGGCCTGAGTCACGCGGAGTGTCCAGGAGAAGGCAAGGGCTCAGGCCCGGCCCTGCTCCCACCCCTCTGCCACAGGGCCCTGCGCTCCGCCCACCCTGGCTGTGCCCTCAGCCAGAGCTGCTGACCCACAGCTTCTGCTGGGGACACAGGTCCTGGCAGCTGAGTTCAGGCCGTCGGGAAGGGGGTCCCTGCGTCCTGGGTGCGCAGAGGGGCAGGGCAGCCCTTTGCCCTTGGACCTGGGTGGGGCGTGCCCCCAGAGCAGAGCCTGGGCCGGGGGTGGGGTCCTCTGCTTGGGACTGTGGGGCTGGTGCCGGGGCGCCCGACTGGCTCTCCCGTGCCCTCCACCCTGGGGCTCAGAGTGTGAGGCTCTTGCACGGACGCGCACACCCCAGCCCCGGCGCCGGCTCCTGGTGCTGGCGTGGGCACACAGCCACCCCTGGGAGCCGAAGGCCACCCCTCCCGCAACCGCCCCCACCCCCTGCCTGGGCTTTTGGCCGCAGGGTGGGCATCGAGCCCCCCCAGGAGACTGTGCTGAGAGGCTGCTTCCAGGAGGAGGGAAGGGCTGGGCGAGTGACTTGCTGATCTGCTGACGAGCAGACGCCCAGACGGACCGGAAGTGGTCGTCAGTTATGCCCAGCGGGGCTGCAGCGTGCCGGCTCACCTGAGGAGCTGCACGCCCGCCCGCTCGTCTCCACTTCCTGCTCTGGTGGCTTCGGGGGGCTGGGGCAGTCCCTCTCCTGACCCCCGAGGCCTTAGCCTGCTCTTCAGAGTCGCCCCCAGAATTCTCCCCCCAGGGTCTGAACCCTTCCTTCAATCACCTGGCTGGAGCGCCTTCCCCGGGCCCTCCAGGGATGCCCTGCGCTCCGCCTGGAGGGTTTGAAGCCCTCTGCTGTGAGCGGGCACGCAGGCACGCACCCGGCCGGCGGGTGGCCTGAGCGCCCGTGCTGCGGGCGGGCGGCGCGGCCGGAGCCGCTCCGCCCAGAGGTGGGAGCACATGGAGGGGCACTCCTGCAGGCGGACCGTGTGCTCCACAGGCTGCAGTGTGGGGGCTTCTGGCTGAGACACCCCTGCCTCCAGCTAACTCAAAACCATCTCCCTGCCCCGGCGCCGCCGGGGGACCCCAGGCAGGAGGAGGGCAGGAGCCATCCGCTCCCGAGATGAGGACGGGCTTCCTCACAGCCTGGGCACTGGGCGGGGGCCCCTGTGGACGCTGGCCGGTGTACCCTCCTGGCACCCGCCCGCTCTGAATCAGGAAGGTGGTTCTGGGAGACCCGGGCCAGCTGCCCGCTGCTGCGTGACTCCAGGGACCCTCCCTGGGCTTTGGAGCAGCCGCAGCGGGAGGCGGGGCCGCAGCCCGGCAACGTGGCCAGCAAGGGTGAGCAGGCCATGGACCCCAGGACCCCAGCGGCTGGCACTGTGTCCCGAGCGGGTGTGGGGGTCCCGGGGAGGCTGGTACGCGCCTGCGGTTGCTCCTCCAGGCCCAGCTGCCCGACGCCTATCCAGGAGGACGCAGGAGCCGCCAGCCCTTCAGGCCCGACCTTCCTGCTTCTCTCTCCATTGGGACAGGGCTGGGGTTTTCGACACACAAACGGCACTTTCTCGGGTGTGATCTGCAGAGGGTAAAGGGAGCCCTTTTGAGTGTGAAAAAGTGGCCACCATCACCCCGAAAGGCTCTGCGGCGGGTGTGATGGAGCCGCTGGGCCATGAGCTCTCCTGGGCCAGGTCCCAGAGGGAGGCCAGGCGGGCGCTCGGGCGAGGGAGCCGTGGCCCTCACCCGCCCCCGCCCCGTGCATGTGGGCTCCCCACGAGGGCCCCGGTGCGCATCGTCCACCTGCACGTGCCCGCGGGCCAGCTGGCCTCCCCTCCCGGTTTCCTCATTCCCTGCGGGGGCCATGCTTTGGCGTGGAGGGCGCGCTCCTGGACCCAGGGTGGGGACACGGTGGCCGTGTGGGCTGGGCCCGGCGACGCTCACGGAGAGCTCTGAGGCCCCAGGGCCGTTGGGGGGCGCGTCACGTCCTGCAGACGGTCCCACGAGCCGGCGAGAGTGCTCGTGGGTGGGGCCCTTCTGTCCAGGAACCCCGGCTCCGGAGGTCGTCTGGGGGTCCCTGACGCTCCGTGTTTCCTCCCACAGCTCCCCGGGAGGCTCAGAGCCGGGGGCCGTGGCGTTCTCCTCCCTCCCCAAGCCCGCTATGTCTGCGCCGGGGGTCCCCACACGCCCGGGGGCCCAGGAGCTTGGAAGCCTGGTTCTGTCCGTGGGCAGGCTCTTGCCGCCAGAGCACCTTCCTGGGTCGCGGTGGGGGCCGTGGGGTGGGGCCTGTCCCTGTCCCCCCCTAGCAATCGCCGGGACCCAGCGGGTGGTCACAGGGGCCTGGAGGCACAGGGGCTGTGCCTGGGGCGCCACCCTCCGGCTGGAGAAGTCCCCGGGGTTCCACCCGGAGAACTGACGTGATGTCTGTGGGCCCTGCAGGCAGAGGTGCAGCTGGGGGATGTGGGCAGCGGACAGGAAGCTGGGGGTGGACGGCGGGTGTGGGGAGGATGGGGCCCCCGCTCATGGCCTTCTGAGCTGGCTGAGGCCTCAGGTCCGGGCTGCCCCCGCACCGGCTCTGCTTGGGGCCAACGTGCCGGGGGGAGGTCAGGGCCGGGCTCCTGAAAGCCAGACCCTGTCCCCAGGCCGGGCACTCTCCCCCCAACCCGTTGCCCCAGCTGCAGCAGGAGCCCCTTCCCGCAGCCACCTACCCTGTCAGTGGCCAGAGGCCCTTATTAGGGGTCGGGGCTCAGCCATGCCCCCAGCCCCCGGCCCCCAGCGGAGAGTCTGCAGGGGCCGGGTTGAGGGCCCTCGTGGAGACACGGCCGTCTTCCTCCGGCACCTTGTCTGTTCCGTGTACCGCCTGTGCCGCGGGTCTGGGGCCGGAGCCCAGGCTCCCGGCTTCCAGTCTCTCCCCTGAGGCCCTCAGGGGACAGCTAGCATGACGGGGGGTTTCTGGGACGACAGGGGGCTGGTCCTTTGTGGGGGCGGCCAGGACCCCTGCTCGGGGCCCTCAGACCCCGTTCTCCTCCCATCACTCTCACCCCAGTGAGGAAATGAAGCTCAGAAAGGAGGGTGGGCGTGCAGGCCTGTGGGCTGTGGTCCAGTGCCCCCGTCTCAGGGGAGACCCTGGGGGTCTGCTGGCCCCCCTGACGTCTGGCCTTGTCTTGCAGATCCTGACTGGGCCTCGTACACCCTGGGGGTGTTCATCTGTCTGAGCTGCTCTGGGATTCACCGGAACATCCCCCACGTCAGCAAGGTGAAGTCCGTGCGCCTGGACAGCTGGGAGGATGTCCAAGTGGAGGTACGGCCGGGCCGGGTGCCGGGTGGGGGGGGCCTGCCCGCTGCCACGGTGGCCTCAGACCCAGCCTGCGGCTCGGCCCGCGCAGGCCCCTCGTGCCTGCTGCCCCGCCTCCTCCCCGGGGCGTCCTGGTGCCCAGGGAACCCGCACGGGCGTCTTGTCGTCAGGGTTTCATGGGTAACTTACACAGAGTCGCAGAAGGTGACAGATGTCAAGGCCTTCACCTGCGTCCACCCACCCAGAGTCCCGGGCCCCCCCCCCGGCCTCCATGCCAACTCAGAGTCCGCACGTACCCTAGCGAGGCCGCGCTGTGTATGTGGACACACACCACGTGGCTGGAAGCACCCTCACCCCAGGGCCAGGCAGCAGGGCGAGGCTGCCTCGACCCAAGCCAGCAGCGTGTGTGCCTCGTGAGCAGGGAGGGACAGGGAGGCCCAGAGAGGCTGGGCTGGGGGTGAGGGGCTTCAGCCCCTTCTGCTGTCTGCTCGTCTGCTCCCATCGTGACCTCGAGGGGCCGGCGGGGCTGGACCTGCAGCATGCCGGACCCCCACCCGGGGGCCCAGTGGCTGTGGACGGAGCTGCTGGACCCCGCCCTGAGTCCTCGGCCGGCGGGCACAAGCCAGGCCGGCTCCCAGGAGGCCCAGGGTGTGGAGAGCTGGGCGCAGAGACCCTTGTCTGTGCTTTGTTTTTGTCTTTTCACGGTTTCCCTGAAGTTTGTGTCTTTCTATAGCACACGCTTGTAAGCAGCGTTACTGAAACGTGACTCACAGGTTGTGCGACTCGCTGTTTTAAGTGCACCTCTGCGGTGTTTGGCGCACTCGCTGGGTCCTGCAGCTGTCCCCTTTGTCAGCTTTAGGACACTCCCCTCACTTCAGACGGAACCGGCCCTCCGCGCCACCCCTGCACCAGGCCTGAGCCCCGCACATGTGCTTGCCCCCTTATGAGGCTGGGGACGTCCGCCGTGCGGCTGGACCCGGGTCCTGTCTGCGTGCACGGCTCCGGGGGCGCGGGGGCCTGCTGAGGCTCGCTGTGCTCCCGGGGCCGGGCGGGGGCGTCCTTCCCAGACGACCCCTGGGCCAGTGGACGGCCCCATGGACTCGGCGGCCCCCGTTCCTGGAGGGGAGGTTGGAAGGCTCTGACTGTAACTTTAAGGATTCTGCCCGCCTTCCCCTCGAGGCCACGCCCGCTGGCCTCTGCCGGGCACCCTCACTCCTGCAGACCCGCCCCTCCTCTCCCCTTTCCTCCCGGCCCTCCCCTCCCCCGCCTCGGGGTGACCTCAGGGGCCCTGGGCTGGGCTGCTTGCTCTCGTTTTGTGGGGGTCTCACAGAGGTGGGTTCATGGCCCTCAGAGACAAAAGATGGGGATGTTTCTCGGAGGTTGTCCTGACTTTGCTCGTGGCGGTTTTCACGGTGGAAACTTTCAGAAATTGAAGTGATCAAGTTTATCAGCCTTGCCTTTTGTGGTTTCAGGGTTTACGGCACGCCAAGATAGGCCTGCCTCACCCTCGATTATTTTTACTCAGAGCTGCTTGACTTCTGTCGTTCACACACCGCACCCCTCAGCCTTCTAAAGTCTACAGTTCGGTGGTTTTCGCGAACTCTCAGGGCTGTGCGACCATCGCCATGGTCTAATTTGAGAATGTTTTCATATCCTCAGATGAGCCCGCACCCACGGGGCCCTCCCCGGCCCCCCGCCCCGGGCCCTGCCGAGAGAGGGCCCCCGCCTGCCCTCGGGGGGCCGTCTGTCCTTGACGCTGCGTGTCGGTGGCCTCACCCGTGTGGTCCCAGGCCTCTCCCTCCTCCGGCTGAGCCTCGGTTTCTAGACTCATCCCTGCTGTCGGGGTGTCAGCGCTTGACTTCTTGTCACGGCCAAGTTCACGTGGTCGAGTGGGTGGACCACAGCTTGTCCACTTTCACCAGCTGCACACCTGGGTTGTCTCGTTTTCCCAGGCCTTCGGAACAGCCGGCTTCAGAGCAGTTCTGTGCCCTCAGCTCTCTGGGAGGGCGCGGCGCTGCCTGCTGTCTGAGGGTCGGCTGGCTTTGCCCGCCACAGCGGCCTGGCCCGCCGGCAACATGTGAGGACTGCAGCCCCTCCTCAGACCTCCTGCGGGGCGTGCGGGGCGTCTCCTAGCGGTGTCAGCCCCATCTCCCTGGTGCTGAGTGATGCTGAGCGCTGTTCCATGTGCTTCCTGGCCATTTGTGTATCTTCTTCGGAGCAATGTTCATTCAGATCCTTTGCCCAATTTAACAATGGGTTGTCTTTTTATTACTGAGTTAGGAGACTTTATTACCAAGAGCACTTTATATATTCTGGACACAAATCCCTTTCAGATTCAGTACTTGCAAGTAATTCTTCTCATTCTGTTGGTTGTATTTTAACTTTCTTTTTGAAATGATATTTTTAAAATGAAAAAGTATGGTTTATATTTTTAAGGAGCTATCTATGTAATTTTTTGAATCATTGAGGGGTGATTCATATAAAATCCATTTTAAAGTGAACAAAGTGGTACATATATATGCTGGAATATTATTTGGCCATAAAATAGAATAAAATAACGCCATTTACAGCTACATCGATGAACCTAGAGATTATCCTACCAAGCAAAGTAAGTCAGACAAAGACAAAATACCCTATGACACCACTTACTTGCGGAATCTAAAACATGACACAAATGAATCTATATACAAAACTCACGGACGCAGAGAACAGACTTGCGGTTGCCCAGAGTGGGTGGAGTGGGGAAGGCTGGGGAGTCCCGGGGCAGGATGTGCAGACTGGCACCTGTGGGATGGGTGAACGAGGTCCTACCGAGCAGCTCGGGGGCTCTACTCAGCACCAGGAGAGTAAGGTGCATATAGCCGAGGCCCCCCTTACCTTGCATCAGAAATCAATGCAGTGCTGTGAATCAACTACACTCGATGTTTAGGAAGTGAATAACCCAGGGGCAGGGGCGTGCAGCGGGGAAAGGAGAGTCTCCTCTATGGAAGGTGCCGGGAGGACTGGGCGGCCCGTGTAGCACCACACCAGGTGCAGAAGCGAATCAAAGGGAACCAAGACCTGAATGTTTAAGACCCCAAACCGTACAACTTGTAGAAGAGAGCACAAGCTCTTCAATGCTGATCTTAGCAATGTCGGTTTTGGGTCTGCCTCCTCAGGCTGGGCTACAAAAGCAAAAATTAACAAATGGGACTGCGGCAAACCAAAACGCTTTTGCACAAAAAGAAAACTATCAACAAAATGAAAAGGCCACTTACTGAATGGGAGAAATGTTTGCAGATGATACATGTGTTAAAAGGGTTACTGCACAAAATGTACAAAGAACTCATACAACTCAGTATCAAAAAGGAAAAAACAAAAATTATCCAATTAAAAATGGGCAGAGGACCTGAACAGACACTTCTCTAAAGAAGACATACGGTTTGTCAACAGGTATGTGAAGAGACGCTCAACGTCACTATTAGAGAAACGTTAATCAGAGCTGCCCGAGGGGCCGCCTCACAGTGCTGAGTGGCCTTCATTAAGAAGTCTACGAATAATGGGGACTTGCCTGGGGGCCCAGTGGTTAAGACCCCTCGCTTCCAGGGCAGGAGGGGGCGTGGGTTCCATCCCTGGTGGGGGTACTACTAAGATCCCATATGCCATGTGGCCACAAAAGAAAATATTCTACAAATAACAACTGCGGAGAAGCGTGCCTTTGGCACTGCAGGTGGGAATGTGAGCTGGCGCAGCCACTGTGGAGAGCAGTGTGGAGTTTCCTCAGAAAGCGAAAGCGAGACCCACCATGTGACCCAGCCAGCCCACCAGAATGAGGGCCCCCCTGGTGGCTCAGGCAGTAAAGAAGACACCTGCAGCGGTTTGATTCCTGGGTCGGGACGATCCCCTGGAGAAGGGAACGGCTGCCCACTCCGGTATTGTGGCCTGGAGAATTCCATGGACAGAGGAGCCTGGTGGGTACAGTCCCACGAGAACACTTTTAATCAGAAAGATACATGTACTCACGTGTTCCCTGCAGCATGAGTTACAATAGCCAAGATGTGGACGCATCTGCAGGTGACTTGATAAGGAAGATGTGCACTTATACAGTGGGATATCCCTGAGCCAGGAGAGTGGTATTTTACAATCTGAGGTGACAGGGGTGGGCCTAGAGGGTCTCATGCTGAGAGAAATCTGTCAGACACAGCACGAGAGTAGGTCTGATCTCACTCCCGTATGGAATCTGAAAAAGACAGAAACAGACCATAGGCACGGGGAACAAACAGCAGTTGCTGGAGGGCCCGGGTGGGGGAACAGGAGACGGAGGCATGATTCCAGCCCTAGGACAGATGAGTCACGGGCGGTAACAGCAGCACAGGGTCCCAGCGTCTCACGACCTGAACAAACGCCGAAGCACCGGGTCTCACGCCTGAAACCAACACTGTCCATCAGCCTCCCAGCAGCGAAAAGCAGATAAAGCACATTTACAATCCGGTTCAGCCGTTGCCTCCGGCTGCCAGGACATCTGCTGTCCTCACCTCAGGGGAGACCCCTTCCTGAGACCCCCCAGGCGGCTCTCCTGTCTGGATTTGCCCATCTGGGACATTTCACACCAACGTGGTCCTCAGCTGTGTCTCAGGACCTGAGAAGTCTGCTTCTCAGAAACCTCATGTTTTTAAGGTTCATACATCTTTTCCCTTTCCTGATGGTGTCCTTAGAAGCACAGAAGTTTTAAGTTTTGGTGAAGTTCTGTTGATTTTTTTTTCTTTTGTTCCGTGTGGTTTTGGTGTCACCTCTAAGAAACCTGAGAGAGACCTAAGGGCTTCCCTGGTGGCTCAGCTGGTAAAGAATCACCTGCAATGCAGGAGACCCTGGTTCGATTCCTGGGTCGGGAAGCTCCGCTGGAGAAGGGACAGGCTACCCACTCCAGTATTCTTGGGCTTCCCTGGTGGCTTATCTGGTAAAGGATCCGCCTGCAATGCAGGAGACTCCAGTTCAGTCCCTGGGTTGGGAAGACCCCCTGGAGAAGGGACAGGCTGCCCACTCCAGTGTTCTGACCTGGAGGATCCCACGGACTGCATGGTCCACGGGGTCACACAGAGCTGGACACGACCGAGCGACTTACACACTTCACAGACAGAGACCAAGAAACCATTCCCAACCCCAAATCCTGAAGATTTCCTTCCATGTTTTCCTTGAATCATGTTTTAAATCACCCTGTGATTTTCATCTATTTTTTTTTAGCTTTGCCGTGTGGTGTACAGGGTCTTAGTTCCCCGACTAGGGATCGAACTGCCTTCTCCACTGGAAGCTGGACTGCCAGGGAATTCCCTTCGTCTACTATTTTGATTGCTTAACTTTGGAAATTGAGCCTCTCATGAAGTTGGAGTTTTGTTTTGCTGAAAGGCATACCCTTTTCTCCGACGGTTTCCAGTCTCTCATTGGTTATCAGCACCCATCGATCTGAGACGTTACCACTACTGTGTACCAGCTCGTCCTGCTGATGCTGGATATGAGATCCCGTTGGATCTGCTTCTGGACCTTTTAGGCTTTCTGGTTGGCGCTGTTTGACTCAGTAGCTTTATAACAGGCTTTAATATCTGCGAGGAAGTGTCTTCCTTCTCACAATTTTCTTCTGCTTGTTAACTTTCAAATGAACTTTAGAATCATTCTAGCTCTTGAAAATTCTATTCCTGGTTTTCTTTTTTTCGAATTGCTAAACATAGATGAACAAAGGAGACTGCATGCTTTCTGTCCCCCTCACCTGGAGCGTGGCCTGACTTTGTTCAGTGTCTTCTGCTCCTGGGGGCGCGTGGAAGTTTCTCTGTAGAGACTGAAGGGCCCTCGTCCCGCTGGTCCTTAGCGATGATGGGCCGGCTGCGGCTTCCTCTCCCGTCAGGCCTCTGACCAGATGGCGCTCTGCGTGGAGCAGCCTCTGCTTTGAGGGTCCCACGTCGCTCCAGCCTTTGCTGAAGGGTCTCATCGTTTGTGCTCTTCCCAGTCATCCTTCGCACCCTTGGCCGGACGGGCTTGGAGCCCCGGGACCCACGCCACCCCCGGCCCTTGAGGTCCTGCGGGAAGCCCCTCCGCCCCCGACACCAGGGGCCTCCCTCCGGCTCACCCAGCTTGCTCCACCTCAGGGCTGTCGCTCGTGCTATTTCCGTGTCCAGACACCCCGCACACTGGCTGCTCCAGAGACCCCCATCGCCCCCACCGCAGGGCAGCCCGTCCGCGCCCGTTCTCTGCGCGCAGCCCCCTGCCTGCTCTCTGCAGCCCGGCCGCCCCACAGCCCGTGGGCCTCTTCTGGGCCGGTCTGGCCTCCGTGAACCAGGACCAGTGGGGTCAGATGTGGGCCGGGGGCCTCCCTCCTGAGGGGCCCTTTCTGGAGGGCCGAGGCCCCACCGCCTGTGGGGAAGGGCAGTGCTACCCCCTCCCGTGGCCAGCCCCCGGGGCCTGGGTCGGCTGTGGGTCGGGGCCCTGACGCTGTCTCTCTTGCAGTTCATGGCCTCCCGCGGGAACGCCATTGCCAGAGCCACGTTCGAGTCCAAAGTGCCCCCGTTCTACTACCGGCCCTCGGCCTCCGACTGCCCGTGAGTACAAAGGGGCCCTGTCTGCATCACTGGTCCGCAGCTGGCCGCGCTCCGGAGACGGCTCTGGGCGACTGCAGGCGGGAGGGTGGGCCGGCCCATGTCCGGGGGCCCTGTCCTGGGGCTCCCCCGCTTGGTTTTGGTTCCTGGTGTGGCGGCGGTGGTGGGCAGCGTGGGGACAGCCGGCCTGGGCTCCAGGTGGCGCAGGTCTCCACGGGAACCCCAGCCTGGGTTCTGGGGTCTTCATGGCGCCCCTGGCCCTCTGGAGGGCTTGCTGGGCGGCTGCTCCAGCATGTGGCCGGCCTGGCTCAGTGCCCAGGGCATGGACGTGGAGAGGGTTGGGGGCACGACCCCACACGACCCCAGTCGCCAGCCTCTCTGAGCCTCAGTGTCCCTGTCTGCCCACCCCGCGGGCACCCCAGAGGTCAGGGGAGGTGCCTGGGGTGAGGTTGGGACCCCAGCTCCTGGGGGAGGCCCCCATGTCGGGTCAGCACCAGCGGGAGGTGCCCACCAGGGGTCTCAGGTCCTTCCTGGGGACTGCCCGTCTCACGAGCCGCACCCTCGGCATGCCCACGGTGGTGCTCTGCCCCAGCACTTCTCACCCCCCCAATCAGCCTCCCCGTCCACCTCCCGCTGCCCTCAAGCCGCTCCTGCTGCTTGGAGAGGAGGGCCGTGTGATGAGGCTCCTCCTGGACTGTCCCTTCTTTGGAACGGACGGTGGGGCCGCAGCCCAGCCTCCTCCCAGGCCCCCACCCCCGGGCGGCACCTCCTCCTTTTTGCCCCACGCTGTTGCCCCCTGACTCACTTGGTGAAGCCCACACCCCGGGGACCCTGCCCACGACACCTGGACCCGGGCTGCATGCCGGGCTCGTCTGTTTCTAGTTCTGCTCAAGTGAGGGGTGGGAGACAAGGGGGCTGCCGGCCGCCACAGCGGGGCTGGGAGCGGTGACCCAGCTGCAAGCCTGGGAGGCGGGCCAGTTCAGACCCCACTAGACAGGTGGGGAGCCAAGGCTGACCTCCCTCTGCACGCTGCGTCCCACCCTTCAAGCCCTCGTGGGCAGGCCCCTTGCCCGGCCCCACCCCTCTTGGCGCCCCATGCCCGGCCGCTCTGCCCAGCTGTGAATCCACAGGTCAGCAGCTATTCTGCGGCCTGACGGCCTCACATCCGCAGGCTGCCCTGTGGTTGGCCCACCGCCTGAGCCGGCGCCACGGACAGGCTCCCAAGGCCTGGTCCCTGCGAGGTGCCCCTGGCAGGGCTGTGTGGTCAGGGCCTCTCGGGTGACCTGGCGGCCCCAGCGGGAGGGTGCTCTGAATCCCAGTGGGCCCCACTTTCCGGAAACCTCTGCTGGGGGAGGGCTCACAGGAGCCAAACCCACTCCACTCCCCAGACTCAGGTGCTTGGGTCTGCTGGGAGGGGTGGGGTCCTGGGAGAGGCCCCTCACTAGGCTGGTATCAACAAGGAAACCTGACCAGGGAGCCATGAGACCAGGAGGGTGTGGGGCTGACAGCCGAGCTCACCGTGGAGACCATGCAGCAGTGGAGGGGGTGTGAATGCCCGTGTACACTGTGGAGTGCTGTGCAGAGGTGGAAGGGACATGTGAATGCCCGTGTACACTGGAGTACCATGCAGGGGTGGGAGGGGTGTGTGAATGCCCGTGTACACTGGAGTACCATGCAGGGGTGGGAGGGGT
>JADEYB020000015.1:40307564-40321629 GCA_015832495.2 Alces alces
CTCAGAGGCCATGGAGCCCGGGGCCGTGCGTGGGGTCCATCCCCTCAGAGGCCATGGAGCCCGGGGCCGTGCGTGGGGTCCATCCCCTCAGAGGCAGAGGCCCGGGGCCGCGTGTGGGGTGCACCATCTCTGGGGGCAGCATGCAGTGATGTGGTGTGGGGGGCACACGGGCTGAGGCGGCCCTGGTGGGACAAAAACATGCAAGGCTAGTGAGTCTAGCACCCTGACACAGCCCGTGTGTGTTCACACAGGGCTCACATGCGTGGCCACACACAGCTGCATGCACATTCATGTGCATCCACATGTTCACACGTGTTCCCACAGTGCCTGTAGCCACAGATCACACATGTTCATGTGTGTGTGCTCAGTCTGGGCTCAGATGGCCCAGTCGCATGCAGTTCTCAGGTTCACACGTGTGTCCACACCCAGAAGCAGACACCCTACATGTGGTTCCCAAAGCCTGGAATGTTCCCAGAATATCCCACGAGGGGGGGCCCGCCTCCCACCTTTCCCTTTCCCCGTTCTGGCCGAAGCAGCCTGGAACCCAGGTGGTAGAGGCCTGGACTCCCACGCTGACCTTCGGGCACGGAACCTAGAAACCAGGTCCTGGCCCTCCTGGGGAGGCGGTGAGGCGGCTGTCCTGAGTGTCTCCTGCCTGGGGCCCCCCTGCACCTTGGCCCCCCAGACAGAAGTCACCGTGTGGGGACCCGTCAACCCCCCAGTGCGGCTCTGTGCGTGGAAGCCTGGGCCCTGGCAGGCCTGTCTCCTTGGAGGAAGGCCGTGTGGTCCCTGCTGCAGTTTGTAAAGGTTAACATGTGGTTTACACCCTGAGGGAGAGGTCTGCCAGCGGGGAACACGATCCCCCACCCCATCCCCGGTCTGCGCCCGCGCACCCCTCTGCTCACAGATGCTGCTGCCGGCGCCCCGCGTCTGCGTCCAACCGGCAGTCATCCCTGGTGGGCAGCGCCCAGGGTTGGGGGACCAGCTGGTCCCCAGCTGAGGGACGTCTGTCGTGTTGTGTGAGACACGGACGAGTGAAGCTGCTGAAGACACGTGAGCGTGTTTTCGTCGCGGTTGTGTTTCCACGTCTCCCGGGGTCGCGTGGGACGTGTGTGTTGAGCTTGATGAGAAGCTGCCCACTGCTTGCCCCCTCGGGGACAGCCGGGGAGTCGGCTCCTGTGTGTTGCCCCCGGGGTGGGCAGCACTGGAGCCCGGAGCCCTTGCCCGCGTCCCGGTCGCTCCACGCAGGGCTTCCGGAGCAGAGGTGGCCGTGAGTGGGGGTCAGCTCGGCTCCTCCCGCGGCCCCGCGTGGGGCACGCCGCTGGCGCTCAGCAGTGCTGAGTGAACCCTGTGACCTCTGGCCCAGCGCTGGCCAGTCCTTCGGGAGCAGACAGTCACGCTGCACAGCCGGGTCCCCGGGCTGGGCCTGTTGGCAGGCGGGTGGCCCGGGGCAGGGCCTGGGCTGCCGCGTCCTGCCTCTCGCGGCGGGGCGCAGAGAGAGGGTGGCTCGGCCGCGGGCTTAACGCTGTGGCCGAAGAGCCGCCCATCCCCCGGGGGGCTTCGGAGGCTGGCGGGTGCCCACCCGGAAACACCGCTGCCACGTCACACACCCGAAACCAGGCCTCCTGGCCGCTCGCCGTCGGGCCCGGGAGCCTGCCCCGTTGCGCTGGCCGCGGCGGGTCAGCGGGGTCAGGGTGACCGGCTGGAGCCCCGTCTGGGCCACGGCGGGGACGCCCCAGCCCAGGCCGGCCTGAGGCGCTGCTGCCCCCTGGCGGCCCCGGCCGGCAACTGCACGCTCGCTGGCCGGCGGCCTTGGACAGGACCCCTGGCCGCCTCAGCCGCGTCCTCGGCTTGGGGGGGGTGACCACAGGACTGTCCGGAGGCCCATCTGGGGGCCATGAGACAGCGGAGTGCATGCTTGGCCGGCTGTGTCCCGTGCGGACGGGGTGCCGGCGGGGATCGTCCTCGCAGAAGGGCTGCGCCTCGGGCACTGGCTGACTCCGGGTCGGGGAGGCCGGCAAGGGGTCTTCCGGCCTTGCCCTGGGCGGAGCGCTCGTTTAGTCAGTCAACACCTGTGCCAGGGCGGGCCCGGCTTCAGCTGGGGGTGTGGACACCGCCACACCGGGGACGCCGGTTCTCCATGCAGGGGACCGGGCAGCAGGGGGGCTGTGCCAGGCGCCGAGGCGGCAGGGGCTCTCCAAGTCGTGGGGGGTGGGCGGAGGCCCCACCTGGCCTGTCGCACTGCAGCCTGAGGGGCCAGTGGCCCCGATGCCAGGCCGCCGCCTTTTTATAGCCGTCTGGAGCGCAGAGGAACGCCCCGTGGCCATGGTGTCCAGTGGCTGGCGGGCAGGGAGCTGGAGGCTGGCGGTCAGCAACTCATGGCATCCCGACTGGGACAGCTGCAGCCTTTGGTCACCGCCAGCAGGGGGCAGCGCCAGGCAAGGCCGGCCCAGAGGGCCAGCTGGGGGCCCCGACCCGTGACGCCCCCATGACACTCACTCGGGGGCCCCTACCTGTGACGTGACTCACTCGGGGGCCTCTACCTGTGACGTGACTCACAGGGGGGCCCCGACCTGTGACGTGACTCACTCGGGGGCCCCGACCTGTGACGTGACTCACTCGGGGGCCTCTACCTGTGACGTGACTCACAGGGGGGCCCCGACCTGTGACGTGACTCACAGGGGGGCCTGACCTGTGACGTGACTCACAGGGGGGCCTGACCTGACCTGTGACACACAAGGCCCAGAACAGGCAAAGGGGAAAGAAAGGGCAAGAGGGGTCAGGGTGGATGCGTCCCCTGAGGGTCTGCCTCCCCCGCCCGCCGCTGCGGGCCCAACCACAGGCTGCCTTCAAGCGACGTGACAGACCCCAGGCCCGGTGGTCAGGGCCGGCTCCCCGGGGGCCCCCCGGGTCTTGGCCGAGGCCGCGTCTGGCCCCGTCTCTCTGGGCCTGCGGTGCTCTGGTCTGGGTGTTTGGCTGCCACCAGCCCCAGGCCCGCAGAGCCTGTGGGCGCCACATACCTCCCGCCCACCCAGGAAAAGGAAGAGGGCGACCCGTGGTCTGGAGACGCTCGGGAGCCCCCCACCCCTGGGGGGCGGGCCCCTGGACAGGAGTACGACCACCCGGTCCCCCGTCAGGGCAGCCGTCCAACCATGCCCTTCCCCCAGGGTACCGAGAAGGCTTCCTCTGGAAGCGCGGCCGGGACAACGGGCAGTTCTTAAGCCGGAAGTTTGTGCTGACGGAGCGCGAGGGGGCCCTGAAGTACTTCAACAGGAGTGACGTGAGTGGGGTTTGGGGGCTGGTGCCACACCCCCAGCTGCCCCACGCTCTCCGGGGAGACACACTGCCTCCCCCGCAACACCCACGTGGGGACCCTCCATCCGCTGCTGGTCACAGCCAATTCCTCTGGTGTGGGTGGCGCTGGAGGCACTCCTAGACCCTCGAGGGACGGGACTGGCACCCTGCAGGCAGGTCAGGGGGGCCCTGGGCAGCATGTGGAGGGGCTGGCTGGCCCTGCCCGAGGGCACCAGGGCATCTGCAGCCCCAGGGCAAGGAGAGGGGAGAGGTCAGGCTGGCAGGGTGGGGAGCAGGAAGGGGGCACCCGGCCTAGGGTGGGGTGGACCAGATGGCCCACCCTCACACCTCCTGGCAAGGCGTGGTTCTCTTAGACGAGGAAGCGCAGACCCAGAAAGGGTAAGTGAGTAACTTGCTCAGAGCCACATATCACCCAAGTGTGGGGCCAGCATCCGCCCCGCCTGCCTAGTGCTGAGGCCTGGCCCTGCTCCCCAGGCCAAGGAGCCCAAGGCCGTCATGAAGATCGAGCATCTGAACGCCACTTTCCAGCCGGCCAAGATCGGCCACCCGCACGGCCTGCAGGTCACCTACCTGAAGGACAACAGCACCCGCAACATCTTTGTCTACCATGAGGACGGGAAGGTGGGCGCACGGCTGAGTGGTGGGGCCGGACCACCACTATCCAAGCAGAGCCTGCCTGGCCCCGGACCACCGGCTGTGGCTGCAGTGGGAGCCGGCTGGGCCCTGTGGGGGAGGGGACCTAGGAGCCCCGCCCCAGGGCCCCGCGAGGGTGGGCCTCCGGGCAGACCCCCAGCTCTGGCCTCAGTGGGTCACTCCAGCGTGGTCTCCATGTGCTTGGCCACTCTGTGGGCTGTACGCACTGCAGTCTTTTGATGCACAGTATTTCAAAATGTTTTAAAATGTGTTCCTTTGGCCACATGTGCCTTTGGGCTCATAGTCAAGAAGTCACTGCCAAGTCCAGTGTCGTGGCCCCGTGTTCTTGTAAACTTTGCTGCTTTGAGGCTCACGTTTCAGCCTTTGATTCATCTGTGGTGTGAGAGTGCAGTCTCATTCTCTGGCGTGTGGACATTCAGTTTTCCCAGCACCGGTTGTTTGTTCTGGCCCGTCCTGGGTTTCGTGTTTTTGTTGTTTAATTTCACTGAACTCTCCTCGCCTTAACTTTCTCACGTTCCCGTCCGCTGCGGTCTGCCACAGGCCGTGGAATAGAGCCCCTGAGCCCAGCAGACCGGCCCTCACCCTCCTGCAAGCCCGTCTGCCACTGCGCGGCCCAGCCTCCCCCTCGGCAACCCCAAGTCTGCTCTCTGTGAGGCTATTTCTGTTTCATGAAAGCTTGTTTCTGTCATATTTTAGATTCCACGTGTAAGTGCTATCAAATGGTATTTGTCTTTTCCTGACCTAGTGACTCTCTGGGCGCATCCACATTGCTGCAGATGGCATCCATTTCATCTAAAATGGCTAATATTTGTGTGTGCACAAATCTTCACCCCTTCATCTGTCCATGGACACGCAGGCTGCCCGTACGTCTTCAAACGAATCTGTTTGAGTCCGTTTTCTCTACTCCTGCTCCCAGGAGTGGGACCGCAGGGTCACATGGTAGTTCTCTTGAGTTTTTTGAGGAACTTCCACACTGTTCTCCACGTGGCTGCACCAATTTACACTCACACCAATGAAGGTGGTTCCCTTTTCCCCACAGCCGCTCCAGCATGTGTTATTGGTAACTAATGACGGCCATTCTGATGTCTGACGGCGCCCCACTAGTTTTGACTTGCGGTTCTCTGACCATGAGTGATGTTGAACATCTTTCCCTGTGCCTGTTGGCCACCTGCATGTTTTCTTTAGAGAAATGTCTGTTTAGGTCTCCTGCCCGTTTCTGGATTGGGCTGTTTTTCTGTGGTTGAGTTGAATGAGTTTGTGGGAGTTAAACCCTCATGGGCGGCACTGTTTGCAGGTATTTCCTCCCAGTCTGCAGGCTGCCTCTTCATTTTGTTCAGTTTCCTTTCCTTTCGACTTTGATTAGGTCCCACTGTTTATTTCTTTTATTTCAAGTGCCTTGGGAGACTGACCTAAGAACACTGGTGCAGTTGGTGAGAGCAGGCTCTGGGTAGGTCTATAAATAGACGCGCCTCCTTCCAGGCCAATGTCCAGTCATAAAAACAGCCCCATCTGAGGAAAGGCCGGCGCACCGGGGAGCTGCTCTGAGGGCCGCAGGCGGGCAGGGCTGGGGGGGACGTGGTGGGGCCCCGCAGCGTGGCCCTCACCCAGCCTCTGACTCCAGGAGATGGTGGACTGGTTCAACGCGCTCCGCGCCGCCCGCTTCCACTACCTGCAGGTGGCCTTCCCGGGGGCCAGCGACGCAGACGTGAGTGGCAGCTGCTTCCTGTGACTCCGAGGGGGGGATGTGTGCCCTCGTCTGGGATGGGCGGCTGGGAGCTGATCGAGGGTCACGTGGCCCCCAGAGACCCTGGCCACCAAGTGGCCTGAAGTCCCTGGAGACTACGGTGGGGTTTGTTCCGGGGGGGCTCAGAGTCACTGTGGGGAGGGGGTAGGAGAGGGACAGGAGGGGTGGTGGCTGGGGGGGGAGGGGACAGCGCGGGGCGGCTGCGACTGGGGCGGGGTGGGGAGGCCCCCAGGCCCATGCCACCTGGTTCCGCCCCAGCTGGTGCCAAAGCTGTCCAGGAACTACCTTCAGGAGGGCTACATGGAGAAGACGGGGCCCAAGGTGGGTCTGACCCAGCGACCTGGACACCTGGGCCTCACAACGAGGTCCCATCCCCATCACCCGGGGCTGGGCGGGACAGGGTCGGGGATAAACAGTGCCATCAACCCCCCCATGTGTTTTGTGAGCGTGGGCTCCACTGACCTGCGCTCCTGGGGCTTTGGATCCAGCCTGGTCAGCTCCAAGCCCTGCCTCCTGCCCCCGTGCACCCGGGGTCTCCGCCGCGGGGGTGTGGAGGGCAGGCACGGGGCCCCTGGGGAGGCAGCGCCTCCGGCCGACCTGTGCCCTCGCCCCCCAGCAGACAGAAGGCTTCCGCAAGCGCTGGTTCACCATGGACGACCGCAGGCTCATGTACTTCAAGGACCCGCTGGTAAGGCCAGACGCGGCCCCTGAGGCATGGCTGTGCCCTCCCGTCACCGCAAGGCAGGCGGGCCCGGGTGGTCTGCTGGGTGAAGGGCCGGGCCGGGGGCCGCATGCAGCTGAGTGACTCAGGCGGGCATAGCCGCCCCGTGCAGCCCACCCGGTTCTCCCCCAGGATGCCTTCGCCCGCGGGGAAGTCTTCATCGGCAGCAGAGAGAGCGGCTACACGGTGCTGGACGGGCTCCCACCGTCCACCCAGGGCCACCACTGGCCACACGGGATCACCATCGTCACGCCAGAGCGCCGGTTTCTGTTGGCCTGCGAGACGGAGTCAGAGCAGCGGGCGTGGATGGAGGCGCTCCGGAAGGTGGTGGACAGGCCCATGCTGCCCCAGGAGTACGCAGGTGAGGTGGGCGGGCCGGCCGAGGGGGAGCCCCGCGGCCCCGCGTGGCTGTGACCCGGCAGGGCCCTGTCCTTTCGCAGTGGAAGCCCACTTCAAGCACAAGCCCTAGTACAAGAAGGTCCCGGTGGCCCGAGGACTCTGGACTGCCTGGACGTGGCCGCAGGAGGCCGCGGCCAGCGGGGCCTGAGCTTCAGCCACGAGCACCCGTGTCTCTGGAACCTCAACGTGGGCTGGCCCAGCCTGACCCCGCCACGCTGCTGCCCAGCCCCCATGGGACGCCCAGCCCCCCACCGACCTCTGCCCACCGGAGCCCCGTTCCTCTGAGGCCCACCCCCCAGCTGCCACTGCCCACCTGAGCGGGAACCCCCCACCCGGAAGCTGGGCTGTGGGGACAGAGGGCCGGCCTGCATGCCCCCCTCCCAACACGTATTTATTGAAACCTGCTGTGTCTGTCGTTGGGTCCTGGGGACCGGAGTGGCAGACGTGGACCCAGCCTCAGTGAACTGACCCGCACCGATGTGTGGGTCTGGGGGGTCGGGCCCCCACGGTGGGAGCCCCAGGGCCTCGAGCCTCAGGCCTGGCTGCCCCTGGGCGCCTGCCATGCCAGCTTGGGACTCTGCGCTGACCGTGACCCCCCGTCTCTGCCCGCCCTCACTGTCTCTGACCCCTCGGAGGATGGAGCCTGGGCCCAGCTCACGTCTGCAGCCCAGCAAGCTGCTGGCCAGTGGTAACCACCCCCAAGCCTCCCCGTGTGCCCGGGCAGGGGGATAGGGCCGTGGTGGAGCGGGACGTGTGTGGGGGTCACCCGCTAGGTCATCCGGGTGCTGTCCTGTGTGGCCACAACACGCTCCCAGGGGACCTGGACCAGCTGCTGGGACCGAGAGGGCGGGCACCGGGCCTGGCCTGGCCGGTGGGCCCACAGCCAGAGATGGGGCCAGGCACCCTCCTGTAGCCTGTCTCCCCTCGCACCTGCGTGAGCACCTACAGTGCAGACCCATCACAAACCCACACCCTGGGTGGAGGCTGTAGGCTCCAGCGGGGACCACAAGCCCCCCGCACCCCCCACTGGGGCCACCGCCAGGGCTTGCCAGGTCAGGGGTCACCAAGGTGGCTGCGCTAGGTGAGGACCACTGTGAGGTCACCCAGGACCAGAGCCCCAGCACCCTGCCCCTGGCGCCGCCTCCAGCCCAGGTCCCGGGGAGCCCAGGTCCTCGACTTCCAGAGCAGGCAGGAGGGCTCGCCCAGGGTGCCCAGACCTTCCCGACCACACAGGGCTGCCCAGCATGCACCCCCGTGGACTCAGCCTCGGGCCCTGGGTCGCGGCGGCCCGCTCTGTGTCAGCGTGCACACCCACGTGCTCGGCCAGAAGGCTGCGTGACGGGCCAGCAGGGAGGACTTCTCAGAAAACGCAGAGCCCACACGGGCGGGCGGGAGTCAGAGGCACACAGCCCGCGTGCAGACGTCACAGCACGAGCTGCTCGATGAGGCCAGGGCTCAGGGCACCCAGCCCCACCGGCCGCTCATGGGCCGGGGAGGCCTCACCTGTTCGCGGATTTAGATACGACACTGTTCACACCTAAAACCCCGACACCCTCCCAACACGGGCCACCTGGTGCCACCCACCAAGGATGCAGTCCAGACAGTTGGAGCAACACTGGCCCCGGTGCCCGCGGGCCTCCCAGGGTGTCTGGCTGCTGCTCCCCGCCCACACCCGGCCCCAGGAGCTCCCTCAGAAAGGACCACTGCTGCTGAGCCCAGTATAAAGGATTTATTTAAACTCAACAATGAACACAAACCTTCCTTTAAATTCCATTTTTACAGTAAATAAAATTGTGTACTGCGTTCCTTCCCATGCATGATCACTGGGTATTAATCTACAACTCTTATTATAATTGTGAAAAAATAAAGTGTTTCCCCTTTTGTAACCATCCCGGGCATCTGGTGCAGCGTCAGTGACGGACAGGCCTGCTCGTCCCAGGCCGCTCACCTGGGTAAACCCGCCTCAATCACCCAGTGACGGTAACACTGCCCCACCAAGCTGGGGGTCCCGCAGCCTCCTGACAAGACCCGCTCTGGTGGCTGGGCGCTCGGCCGCCCCGCTGCTCCCAGGACACGGTGGCCAGGCCCCCCGCCCCACCGAGCCCTCCCCAAGCAAACCAGACACAAGGGCCGGGAGGAGGCGCCGCAGGGCCTGTGCTTTATTGGGGTCATCAAGGTACACGGCCACGGCCGGGGCCCGGGACACCCCACACACGGCCACGGGGCCCTGGCCAAAGCCCGGGGCCGCGGTCTGGACTCGCGCTGGGAGCCTCCCCGCCACGGTCCCGGCCGAGTCTGCAGGTCTGCGGGCGTCAGTCGAGCTCAATGGGGCTGCTGTCGTCCTGACTGTCCTCACCCTCCTGCTCCGAGGAGCCCATGAGGCTGCTCAGAAGGTTCCCTGGAAGGAGGCGCACGGCACCGTCAGCCCACAGCCGGGCCCCGCAGCAGCCCCTGCCCCAGAGGCGCCCTCCTCACACCCAGGTGTCCTGCTGGGGTCGCGGGGCAGGGGGTGGCGGCAGTGCCCATCAAGGGGACCCGCGTGGCCACCAGCACAGGCCTAGGGTCACAGGTGACCGAGCAGCAGGTGAACTCACGTTGCCTCTGCAGTGACGGCTCTAAAGCCACAGCTAACGACACTAACTGCTGTCACCCGTGGACCTCGTTGGGCCAGACACTTCTTTTTACCTAATTTTTATCCAAGGAACCACTTCTCCATCAACACAAGAGCCAAGTTTATAAAGTGCCTGAAACCAACCCACATGGGATCAAGGAGGCAAGGGCGTGTGGTGCCCCCGGCCGCGTCCAGCCCGCTGCGGCACTCTGGGACCCAGGACAGGTTCTGCGGGGAAAGCAGGGCTGCTGCTGAGGCCCGAGGCATGGGGGGGGGGGGCTGGACGGGGCCCCTGAGCTGAGTGGCCACGGTGAGAGCCTAGGAAAGGGGAGCAGCCCCCACACCGCCACACAGACTCTACCTACAGGTCAAGTCCAACTTGTATCTAAGGGGAAACAGCTTCTCAAATGATCCAGGAGACAGGAAGAGCTTCCCCGCGACAGCACCGTTTGACGACGCTCACCCCAGCCTCCCCGCAGAGCCCCATGGGGCAGGCTCGCCAGCGATGGCCTATTGGGCAGGGGACACTCCGAGGGACTCGCTCTCCCAGGCCTGCGGCCCTGGGGCCCACGGCAGCTCCAGAGCGAAGGACAGGGGCTGTGGGTTCATGGAGAAGGGGCTGTCTGCATGTCTGTGAAGTTCCCCCCAAGGAAGCTAAGAAGACAGGCTGCCTGGCCTGCACTTCCCCCAGGACAGTGGCGGGGCCTGGCACATCTGGACTCTGTGAGACACATTTTATCTACTCAAAAGTAAACCTAAGGCATTAAAGATGTCAAAACCCGTGTCTAAGCGCAGGACTCTGCTGGTCGGCAGCTCAACTGGGAGTCGGGAGTCGGGAGTCGAGACGGAGGCAGCACAGACAGCGGGGCAGGGTGGGGAGAGGCCCGGCCCCGAGAGGCAGCGTCAGGGCCCGCACCCGCCAACGCCCGAGACACACACTCCTGACAGGCTCCAGCGTCGGGACACTGACTCTGGGATCAGGCTCCAGCAAAGAAAATCCCAGAACCTCACGGCTTCACTGGTGAACCTGCTGAAGTAGGACCACTTGTCTTTCAAATGCCAGAGTCAAAAGACACTACGATGAAAGAAAACTACAAACCAATATTCTTTATGAACACTGATGCAAAATCCTCAACAAAACACTAGCAAACCAAATTCAGCAGCATGGTGGAAGACTCAGACCCCATGACCAAGTGGGATCTGCTCCTGGAACGGAAGGATGGCTCAACATGTGAAAATCAGTCAACATGATACACCACAACAGATGAAGGAAAAAACCAATGATAAAAAAAAAAAAAAAAAAAAAAAAAAAAAACCAATGATCATCAAGTGATACACATAAAGCACTTGACAAAGTCAACACTTCCATGAAAACACTAAGAAAGGAAACCATCTCACACCACGATGTGATAAAAGCCATATCTGAACCCACAGCAAACATCGCAGCAGTGACAGACTCAAAGCTCTTGCCCTGAGACCAGGAACAGAGCAAGCATTGCTCCCACCACTCTGCGCAGCGTGCTACAGGCGACCCTGAACAACAGAGGGTGCACCGCACAGGCCCACTTACGTGTGCATTTGTTTTCTGTGCTCATACTGTACTGCCTGATCTGCAGCTGGCTGAACCCACGAATAGTGGACCAACTCTAAATTATACACCAGCTTTCGACTGCTCAGGGGATCAGCACCCCAACCTCTCCACATTGTTCAAGGGTCAACTGAACTTGAAGTTACTAGCCAGAGCAATTAGGCAAGAAAATAAAAGGAATTACAAATTGAAAAGAAGTAAAATTATCTGTCTGCAAGTGGTATGATTTTACATGTAAAAATTTCCAAAGAGTACAAAATAAACAGAAACAATTCTATTTACAATAGCGTCAAAAAGAATAAAACAGTAACTAGCTGAACCAAGAAGGTGTAAGATTTCACAATGAAAAGTATAAAACATTTCTGAAAGACACGTTAAGTGAAGACACATCCCATATTCCTAGACAAAAAGACTTAATATTGTTAAAATGTCAATACTACCTAAAGCCGCCAACAGACTGAATGAAATCTCAAATCCCCAAAACATTTTTTGCAGAAATAGAAAAACCCATCCTAAATTTCATATGGACTCACAAGGGACTCAAATAGCCAAAACAATCTACTCTCAAGGCTCTTTGACTGAAAAAGCCAAAACAATCTTGAACAAAACTGAAGTATCACACTTTTTCATTTAAAAACTTACTACAAAGCTATAGTCATCAAGGTTGGGCTTCCCAGGTGGCGCTAGTGGTAAAGAACCTGCCTGCCAATGTAGGAGACGCAGGTTTGATCCCTGGGTCAGGAAGATCCCTGGAGAAGGAAATGGCAACCCACTCCAGTGTTCTTGCCTGGGGAATCCCATTGACAGAGGAGCCTGGCAGACAACAAACAGTCTATTGGGGTGCAAAGAGACAGACCCGATTTAGTAACTAAACAACACAGTTGTTAAAACAGTGTGGTCCGAGCATAAAGACATACCTCAACCAGTGGAAAAGAGAACCCAGAAAAGAACCCTCAGATATGTGGTAAAAGATTTTTGACAAGCAGTGTATGCCCACTTGATGGGGAAAGGGTAGTCCTTCCAACACGTGCTGTTGGGAAAACTGGAAATCCACACGCCAGACAACACAGCCGGACACTTATGTAAGGAAACCACCAGAGAAAAGACCACCTCAAAGGGATCCAGAACCCACATGAAGGCCTAAACTAACACAACTCTTAAAAGAAACCACAGGGCAAAAGCTTTGTGACACTGAACTTGGAAATGACACCAAAGGCACAAGCGACAAAAAACAAGGAGACCAACAGAATGAAAATTTTAACATCTGTGCATCAAAAGACATGCCAGGGGTTCATGCTGATGTGTGGCAGAAACCAATACAGTATTGTAAAGCTGTTATCCTCTAATTAAGAATTAAAAAAAAAACCACTCCAGGGAATAACATGGTGATGAGGGAGAGGAGGCAAGAAAGGTGGGACAGCAGGTTTTCAGGGCAGCAGGAGAGTAATGGTGCGTATATGTCACCGCATGCGCGTCCAGACTCAGAACACAGACGCCAGAGTGACCCTGATGTATTCAGCTCTGGGTGACGAGGTCCTGTCAGAGCAGGCACATCATGACAGGTATACCTGCTGGTGGGGGGGGGAGGCTGTGCCTGGGTGGGGAGGAATGTTTTTGTGAAACCTTTGTACCTTCCTCTTAATCTTGCTTGGACGTAAAACTGCTTAAAAGCTTTAAAAAAAAAGTCTTTTTTTTTTTTTTTTTACATAAAAAAAAGTCTTAAAAAAAAAAAGCCAATCCACAGAATGGGAAAAAATACTTGCAAATCATGTATCTGGTAAAGAAAATACCCAGTATAGAGTATATGTACATACTCTATATGTACAGAGTACCCAGTATAAAGAACTTGTACACCAACCAACCTGATTCAAAACCAGGGAAATGATATGAACAGACCTTCACAAATGGCCGACAAGCACACGGAAGAAACACAAGGTGCTCAGTCACTAAGAAAACACAAATCGGCACCGTCACAGCAGGCCCAGCGCCCACACACTAGGTCAGCTGCCGTCAACAAACAAAGCAGCAAGTGCTGCTGGGACGTGGAGGTCCCGGACCCTCAGCCCCACTGGCGGCTGTGCAGAAGACAACAGCCGCTGTGGGAGGAGGGTGTGGGCTCAGGAATGACACAGACCCAGCAGCTCTGCTTCTGGGCGTCCCAGAGCTGACAGCAAGGCCTCACAGAGATCACTTGCACACCCACGTTCACAGCGGGCAAAGGGGAAGAACCCACGCACCTACTGATGACTGAACAGATAAACAAGACGTGATCCATCTGCATGATGGGACACACATCACCTTAAAAAGGAAGATTACGGCTGCGGCAGCCGTGGCTGAGCCACGGCACAGCCACTGTGGCTCGATTACACGGGGTGCCTGGAGGAGGCAGGGTCACAAGGACCGAGGGGGGGGCTGGGGCTCGGGCTGGGGACAGTGTTGGCATGGGACGCTGCCCAGGACAGGCGTCCACGGAAGGGCAGCCTCATGGCACGCGGCATGGCTGAGGTGGAGAACGGCATGTAATGTGTGTTTCACCACAACACACACCTGGCTTTGACTCTGTGGCCAACAGACAGGAGCCCAGGGGAGAGTATTCATTGGGGGCAACAGGCCCTACAGCTCTGCTCAGGAGGCGGAGCGCTGGGGCCGGGGGGCGATGAGCCAGCAACCCTCCTACCAGCATCGGGCACACTCCAGCCCCAGACACGCCCTGTGCTCTGAGACGCACCCTCAGGCCCCCACCCGTGAGCCCCCTCACCTAGCAAGCCTCCGTAGGATGACGTCTGCTTGGGTGGCACACCAAAGAAGAGCTGTCCTATCCTGTCGAGGTACTGGAGGAGGCAGACACTGAGCTGGGGCCATGCAAGCAGCTTCTCCTCTCCCCCCCCACCAGCTTCTCCCCCCTCCCCCCCGCTTCTCCCCCCTCCTCCAGCTCCTCTCCCCCTCCCCCTTCTCTCCTCCCCCAGCTCCTCTCCCCCTCCCCTTCTCCCCCTCCCCCAGCTCCTCTCCCCTTCCCCTTCTCCCCCTCCCCCA
>JADEYB020000015.1:40338831-40362439 GCA_015832495.2 Alces alces
CAATAAGATTGCTTTGCAAACATGTAGCCAACCTGCTCAAGCCCGCTGCCAACTGCTGCTGCTCCCCCTGTGAATCTGGAACAGCGTGGGCTCCAGGCTCTCTCGCCCTGCACCACTGCCCTGGTTGCGGCAGGAGCCCTGACTCAAGTCAGCAATAAACTTCCCTTTTTTTTTTGCGTGTTGCATTGTCTTGGAAGCCTTCTCTCTTCCCACTAGGGGATTCGGACATCGGGCGTAACATTATTACTCTGAAATGTCACATGCACTTTTAAAAATTAGAACTCTTTATTTAAATATTTCGGTAGCGTCTTACCAATTTGGTGTCAGCAAAGAAGCTCTACCAAAGACAAGTATGTTGAAAAGCATTTACAAAAATACATTGCACAAAGTCCTGTCTCGCATCTTTAAAAATAAATATTCAAAATATTTCCACCCCATCTCCCAAATTTAGCTTTATAGGAAATTTTGATTTATATATTTATCCTGTAATATATGAAACATATGTATATATTTTATCCAACTTAACTGCATAGGCATTAGTTTCTATTCTAACAAGAGTGAAAAAAAAATGCTAGTTTATGTAGTTTTTGTATATTTGAGGACTGTTGTGCAATATACATAAAACTCTTCAGAAAACCAGTCAGCACCATCATTTTGTCTTTTTCTGAAAATACAACATTTATGGTACACAAAAAAACTGTCTTAACCCAAAAAAACTTAAATAATTTTTAAGGTAAAACATCTGTAACTTTAAGTGCCTTGCAGATACCTCATGTATAAAGTCTGCTCAGTAAAATAGTCTAAATATTAAATATTAATTATAACCAAAACAAAGAGAATGGCCAAGTCGTAATAAAAGGCAAATCCAACCAGAGCCAGTACAAAGTGCTGCTGTTAAGAAAAACATCACCAAATGTCCTGGTTTCATGAATTTGCCACATGGGACAATCTTCTTTAATAACCGTAAGTGGAATAAAAACATAAGCCTCTGAAAGAGCATGTTAGTGTTCGTTCGCTTTTCAGCAAAATTCAAAACAAAACCTGAAAATATCCAAAAGATTGGATTTCTTGGTTCCTACTCATAGTGTGAAGTGAAACTGTAGGGAGAATCCGATGGGATGAGCCCAGTGGAGACCTGAGAACTCTATTTACATGTTTGTGTAGATCCAGACCATCCCCTCTCGCATCAGACACACTTCAAACGTGCAACACAGGGAAACTCTCCAGGGTTCCTGAATGGATGATGGGACACACGAAGCAGGAAATCCCATTTCCATTACTTCCGCACTTGGTGATACTAAAGAACCACTTCTGCCAACAGAGGAGTATCTCAAGGGAGGGAGTTCAGCTCTCAGCTTTGGTGACACCGTTCTTCCCTGAAAGACGTGTGCTGGGTTGAACACATATCTGCTCCCAAAGGCCCTTTCAAGGGGCCGGTGAAGGCTGCTGTCAAGGCTTCAAGAACACTCCAAACTTTCTAACTTTCTTTGCTTTGTTCCTGATGTCAAGCAAATAGTTTTATGTTCAAAATCAAATCCCCCCCACCCCCCAAAAATAAGTGTCTGTGTGAACCATACATTCAAATGAATTTCCAGAGACCACCTGCAGCTGGCAGGTCTCTGAGCCCAGGCAGTCGACATGCAGTGTTTCCTGGGGACAGAATAGCAAGCTGGGTATATGAAGCTGGTCAGCATTCATCACTTCTACCCTGTGTCCTGCTGGCAGTTGGTACGTTTATTTCAGGGGTGAATTAATGCTGCACTCTCTATGCTCGAGTCCATGAAGGATTCCAGTGTTCCAGGCTGTCCAGTATATACAAAATGTACAAGGATAGTGAGTCATCTCTTTACTTGATAGGCTCTCCATGAACTCTGAACCGGTAAAGACAGGTGTATTCAGGATGGCCCCAGTTAGAAAAAATCCGCAGTTCCACTATTTGGAAAGCTCTTTCCGGTTTTTTCTGCAATTGAGGGGAAAAGAGAAAAACCACACATTTCATATTAATACGCCCAAGCCCCACCACTTCCCCAGCTATGAGACTTGAGATTAAGTAGCCAAGTTGGAGATCAAGCTTTTAACATGAAATATACCATTATAGGACACAAAGTCCAGGTCATTACATGTGACACATTTGTGCAGAACAAGTTACATACTAAACAGGCTCATTCTAGAACAGAGAAGCTAGGAAGCTCGGGTCCACTTGGTCAGAGGCTGGCCCTCACGCCCCGAGGACAGTTAAGTATCTGTGGGTCCTGAGGCCAGGACTGTGGCAAGGGACCCCGGAATGCGCAGGAGTGTGAGGTCCTTACCGGGGCCACGAACATCTGGAGTGATTCCCCTTCCTGATCGTAGGTGAACCGTCCCAGGAGCTGCCCTTCTTCCTGATGCTCGTTTTCTAAGCCCTGAAACAGAGCCATCTAGTCACTAAATAAAGGGAGGAGACAATGATGCAGTGGGAGGGGATTACGTTTCTATTAAAGCAGGGAGAAGCGCCCAGGAAGGCTTGCTGTGCGCTGGGCATTTTGTTAAGGGCTTCTCACAGACCACAAAGCCTGTGAAGCAGGCATTATTTTCCCATTACATAGATCAGGAAAACTGAGGCTGGGAGTGGGCACACTAACCAGGCAGCAGACCACACTCAACAGCCACATGGCCCACTGTTGCCCTCCACACTCCAAAGTGGAACCCAGGGCACGTGATGCGTGCGGGAAAGGAGAGCAGGCCAGCAGAGCGTGGTGCCAGGGGCTGAGGGACAGGAGTCAGTGTCTGTGCAGACAGTCTCCGTTTGAGATGAGGGAGCTCTGGAGATGACGGTGGTGGCGGCTTTCCACAGGGCCAATGTGCCTAATGCCCCTGGACTGCACGCTCACAGACGGTTAAGATGCCAAGGTCACGTTCTGTGTATTTCACCGTAATAAAGAAGTGACCAGCAGGAAACAAGTGACTATTTAGATGTCTGTTTCATAAAAGGAGAAAGGACTTTCTAGGTGTAAAAATGTCATGGAAGAAATTACAGGTAATGAGCAGGTATAACTAAATATGGAATTAAGACTGACAGTAGGAAGCATATCTGTAACAGAATGACTCATGATCAATGTATTTATATTAGAAAGCTAAAATATTCATAAGAAAACTAAGATACCAAAAGATACATGGATAAAAACAAACCAGACTCTACAAAAAAAGGAAACATGCATGTGCAATACACAGTCATGAAGATTAAAACAAGAACCATCAGGTTAGTGGGGGTTTAAAAAAAAGACTCAGAAAGGGAACCACGAGACGAGGAATGCCTCTTGTACTAACTACACACGCGGTCTGATGAATCAAAGGCCCCTCGTACCCCCGAAACATCACGCCGCCTGAGTGTCTTTCTGGGGAGTCACTAAAGAGGGAAAGCAGCTTTGGGGAAGCTGGCACATGGACAGGGGCATTCTGGGGAAGCGGCCCAGTGTGCAGTGGCAGGAGGTGATGCTCCAGTGTATCCAGGTGTCAGATGCTGCTAAAACGCGTACAGTGACGTTCACTGCCATGGACAAATTCTTAGGGTCAAGTTGCTTTTTTAAGGTAGGAAGTGAAATTTTATGAATGGTGTTGTCTCAAACTGTGCACTTCGTTTTGCCAAGCTCGCAGCTTGTGGGATCTTAGTTCCCAACTGGGGCCTGGGCCCGTCAGTGGAAGCACCGCCTACCCATGGACGGCGGGGAATTCCCTCAGCTGTGTGTGTTATGGGAAAATGCCAGTGTCAATGGTGACTGCCGAGGTGCTGGGATCTGGGTGTCCTTTTCCCAGCACCCTCACCATGTCCTCACACCGGAATCAGAACAGACTCCACGCTGAGCAGACGAGAGGTGAGTCCTCCCACAGCCTCCCTCCCTGGAAAAGTCTGGGAACGTCTCCCTCCACGTTTACTGGATACTCAGAGGTCAGCAGGCAGAGGGGAGGATGCGAGGGGCGACGCGTCCCAGCCTTCCTGGGGCTCATCTATGGAGGAGTCCCTGAGGGCTGAGGCGGGGTCTCGGGGTTTGGGTGCACTCACAAAAACCGCGAAGTCCTTGGGGGCGCTGGTTATGCTGCCCGTGGGCGACAGCGCTTTCGGTATGTGCTCCAGGGTGAAGGCGGTCGGGCGGATCGTCATTGACAGCCTCACCACCAGATACCCCTGGGAGCCTTTGAACGCCCAGCAGTTCCCTGGGTAGATGTCAGGCTGAGGAAAGGCAAACACTAACACTTAAAAGCTGAACAAGCTCCTAACCACTTGAAAAATAGGAGTAGTGAGAGAAAAGACTGGTTAATATTGAAAAAAAACAAACCATAGCATTTTTGTTGGTAAGAATCAGTCATACGTAAGATCAAAAATAGGAAGTGAGGAAAGGCACCCGTGACTTCATCCTCAAGGGCCACGTGCACAGTGCGAGGTGACACCTGGCAAGTGAGCCTGAGAACAGGCGGCACACGGCGCTGCGAGCGCCTCGGACGCAGGGAGAGACTCCCCGTTCCCAGAGCAACGCGAAAACCACAATTTAAGCAACACCGATGCCCCTCTCTCACCTGGCAGACAGACAATAATCCCCACCAGACAAAACCCGCTGTATGTACTGCGGTGGAGGAGCCCACAGTCCTCGCCTGGAGTGTGCCGTCCAGAGGCCAAGACCACCCCCCCGCCCCCCCTTCATCCCTGTGTTCATCTCCGCCTCTCCAAGTGCACCAGCCGCCCGCCCTGTGCCTGAGGCTCTGGGTCCCCGGCAGGGTCCTTCCCGCCTGCAGAAAGGCCAGGCTCCCCAGGGGCAAGCCAGGCTGTGCCCTCCCAGACAGGCCTGGGTCTGAGCCGTAGGGGACACCCCCGAGAGACGGTGAAGCCCAGCACGGGACGGCATGGGCAGCCTCGCCTGCCCCGAGTCCAGAAACAAGGAGAGCCAGCAGAGGTGTCAGAAATCGCCTCTGAGCGAGCGGGGATGGCGGGGACCGAGAGGTGCGCGACTCTGCTCCTGGGTCTGGGGCCGCTGCGCGAGGCACACCTGGACCGTGGACTCAGGACTTGCATGCTCCAGCCTGCACCTTTGTGGAAGTGGAATGCACACACTCCCAAACAGCGGCACACGACTGCTCAAGGCCGGGACATGCGTGCAGCAGCCCGGACGCCTGCTCACCTGGATGGCCACGCGAGGCGACTGGGAGAAGTACCAGAGCGGCACGCCGAATAGGCTGAGGAGCGCGGTCTTGGTTTCGTACGTCTCGGAGCAGCGGGTACTCAAGACGCTCCCCCCTGTAGCAGAGTGGAGACGCGGCTCAGCATCTCACCCTACCGTTTCGGAAGCAGCATCCCTCTCACCTTAGGGATCTGTTTGTAATGTTCTAAAAATTCTCACATTTCTAGTCATGTAAACAATCTTACATGAAGAGCAGCTCCAGTCTCACTTTTTTCGTATTTATTTACGTGGCTGACGGGGTCTAGATGCAGCACTGGGGAGGTTCGTTCACGGCCGCGCTTGGCCCCCTGGTTGTGGTGTGCAGGCTCCAGAGCGCAGGCCTTGCTGCTCCGCAGCACGTGGTCTTCCCAGACCAGGGGTCGCACCGGGTCGCCTGCACTTCGAGGTGAGTCTCTAACCACTGGACCACCAGGGAAGCCCCTCCATTCCTAACTTTACTGTTTTCAAATTCAGAGTCCACGGTTCACAAATGTTTTAGGACACACAGTCCTAAATGCCAACAAGACACTGGGCTCCCCACCTGCCACGATGAGGGTGGTGACTCTGAGTGACCACTCTTCTCATTTTAAAATAAAGAATAATGAATCTAACCAGGCGTCAGGAGTTTTCAGATGGCCTCCTTACTGCTGGGGTAATGGGAAGTGTCTGCTAACAGGACAGGACTTCTATTTGGAAATAAATAGAAATGTCCTGGAAGTAGATAGTGGTGACCGTTGTAACAGGATAAGTATACTAAAAGCCACCCAACTGTACACTTGAAAATGGTGAAGTCTGTTATGTGAATTATATCTCAATAATTATAATAATAAAAAGTGTTAAAAAAAAAAGTCCAATTTGCCTCTCAGTAGGAAATGGGATAGGATGTTGGTGTCAAAACAAGTTGGCTCGGGAAGAAACATCAACTAAAATAAACTACAAAGGAAACAAGTGCGTGATTAATAAATCCAAGCAGTCCCGAGCCGTCTGTCTGCTAGTACCAGTGGCGCCTCAGCTGGCTGCACACCACCACCCCGGGGACACCGGCAGAGGCAGCCCCGGCCCCTCTTGGGGCTTCTCACCTCCGAACAGAAGAGGCGCGCATGGGACAGAATTTTAAACAAGAAAATAACGTGATTTTGATCTAGCTGATCGGCAGGTCCAAACTTCTGGATTCTTTTAAAAATATCTTATTCTCCATCTAAAAAAGTGTCTCCTTAAATACAGTGACTCAGTTTTTTCACCTAGGAAGAGCCAATAAATGCTTTGCTCAGTAACAGAACATTCAGTTCAGCCTTTGGGGGATGATGAGAATTCTGAACCAGTGACATGCCAACCTGTGAGGACTGACGCCTCTAAGAAAACATGGCAACTACTTGTCCCATCGAACTGGTAAAAATCACGTGCTGTCTCTGAGTTGTGAAAGTTCCCTCAGAAACCACTGAATTTCAAAACACAAAACTAAAATCACTGAATATTCTCAAACAGTCATTCTAAACAAAAGACACACAAGGAGCAGCTGGGCGCCTCACTGTTTTCCGATGCTGGAAGAACCTGGCTGCCTCTGGCAGGAGCAGCAGCCCCGAGAGGCTGAGTGAGGGGAGGCCCACGGCGCCCCCAGCCCCGCCTGCAGCCTGCAAACTGCCCTCACCCCTCCCACAGGTTCTCACATGGTTAATGATGTGTGTCAAGAACCTCCTTTCCTCCAAGAGACCCTAAACATTCAGAAAACCAGGATTTTCTCCAACGCGTCTGGTGCCAAATGCTCCCTGAACTGACGTGACGTCACTCCCGTTTTCACACGCATCCCCATGTGTGATCCCAGGTGCTGTCCTGCAGGTCACCAAGGGCTGGCAACAGAAGGCCATGAACATGCTGCCTCACTGAACCACAGGCTGGCTCTTCCAGCACACCTGGCCCGGGGCCACGGCCACGCAGCACCTCCAACTGGCCTTCCTGAGAAGCCGGAACAGTGCCCATCCTTTCTACCCACCAGCTGTGGCTTCTGACACAGTAACGGCCATTGTTCTTTCATCTGTCTCCCCACTGGAGGGGAGGTTCTGGGGGGCAAGGACTGTCCAATTCACTGTTGTGTCCCTGATGCCCTCAACGGGCCCTGCACGTGGCTGACAGGGAGCAGTACTGTCCTGAGAAACAGTCTGAAAAATGCTCTAGTCAGTGGACTTCTATACTTACCCACACACTTTACAACACACAAGACTCTAAGTGAATAATGAGTAGTTCTGGGGTTCTGCTGGGGCCTGTCATCTGGCTGCACCCACAGCCCGCGCTCCGGGGAGCTGGTGTGTCTGCAGCAGACCGCAGGGACACACCTGGAGTACTGCTCCCCCTCAGGCTGCTGCGCGCTCGCCCACGTCCCCGCCGCCCCTGCCTTGGCCGAGCAGTCGGGCACTCACCCCCGGATTCCAGGGCGAAGTCCACCATGCCCGTCTTGTCCTGGGAGTACAGCCTCAGGGCACTGTTCACGATGGCCCGTGCTTGCTGGGCGGAGGCGGCGCCCACAGGAGCAGAGACAAGACTCGTGTTAGTGACAGAAACAGACTTTCAGTGAGCTCTGTGTGGGGCACCTCAGCAACGCCAGACTTGAGTCCTGCTTGTGACCACGGGGATCCTGGCGAGGGGGCCAGAGCCAGACACCCGGGCTCAGACACAGCACAAAAGGCTCAGAGCCAGAGCCCCTGGTGCCATAGAAAGTGGACAAGCAAGGGTTGCGTTAGAGATGGTAACTGGGACTGCACTGTGGGAAATTTTTGTGTAATTCCAGGAGGTATGTGGCCACCCACGTAGACAAAATCTTTGGGACACAAAGATTAATGAAGTGTGAAGTGTAACACTTCCAAGAAGTAGTCTGACAACACGAAACCTACTTTCCCCACACCCACCTGGAGTTAAGCACTTTTTACACCATTGTCACATCCTTAAGGAACCATCGTCAGAACAGGACATCAGCATCTGTCAGCTTAATACCTACATGGGCAGTTTCATCACCACGTGACTTAAACGTTCCTTGTCTACTCACCGCTTCTGTTATTCCCGAAATGCCTGCTCCACTCACAGCAGACACTACAGTTTCGGAGGTCGGCATCTCTCTTGTCACAGAAATGTGGTGCGTGATGTTCCTCAAGATCTGCAGCTCTAAATCTCGTAGCAAAACCTGCATGTCATCCTTGCTCACAAACTGAGCAGACAGCTTCCGGAGCAGCCAGTCGACAGAAGCATCGTGCTCATCTCCAGAGAACATGAGTCTGAGCGCCTCTCTGATTTGGACATCCACCTAGAAACATCACTGGCAACTGTCATGTGAACGTACTGTTTTAGATGAACCTTTCCAACTCTCCACTCAATCACCTTAGACACCCTGGAAGGACCACACAGCTGATCAAAACCCATGGCACAAATGCGACACAGTTTTTCCTTTCATACAAAACTTAAGAACCCTCCAAAGATACTGGGATACATTCAAGGGGCAGGGACAGAGGAGAGCAAGTCTGGGTGCTCTGGGGGCTGGAGGGGGCCCTGCCCCAGGTGAGGTGCAGAGATGACGGGGCCCCTAGCTTCAAATTCAGTCTGAGAAGCTAACAGTCCCATACACAACTGCAGATGTGACTTTACGCAGGGAGGAAGTATCCCAGTGCGGTTTACACACAGACACCCGGGAAAGCTCAGCTCCTGTCACGCCGCCAGCCAGTGACCTCCCCATCTGCGCACTCTGGAATGTTCCACCACACATGTCAGCCGCCGCCCCGCCTCGGGCCACCTCAGCACTAACATCACAACTCTGCACACGTGTCCATGGCCCCTGCGTGGGCTCTTTCACCTCTGCACCCGTGTCCCCAGAATGGGGCTGCTTGTCTTCAAGACAAAGTCTCTGCAGCCCATGGCCGTCTCAGGGCCTTCCCCCAGGAGGCTGCAGGCCCCTGTCCCCCAGGCCCCCTTCAGGGACGGTCACCACCCCGCCAACCTGAGGATTGAGGAGCAGGTGTTCCCGCAACCTGCCACCCACTCAGGGAGACGGGTCGCCTGCCAGGCTGGGCTGCATCTAGCGTCTGACTAAAAACATACAGTTTCAGGGCTTTAACAGTCCTATTTTAACGGAGCTGTTGTGTGTTGTGAAACAGTACACTGTTACAGTTACAGTTGTTTACCTATTTTTCGGTGTTTATCAGCCTCAGGGCTCCCGGTACCACAGAGCTACCCGCCCCCCGCCTGCCTGCCCAGCTCAGCAGCGCCTGCGCCTCTGCTGCGTCTGTGCTCTCACCGCCTGCAGCTCTAAGCGTAGGGGCTTCTGCTTCTGCGTGAGGACGGGGGGCCCTGACCCAACGTCCTGACGCGCGGATGTGAGGCACGTGCGTCTGCTCTGGGCACAGACAGACAAACTGCCCCCCAACCCACGCACAGGCGCACCCTCGGAGGGAAAGACAGGCCAGCACCCACACCTTGTGTCACTGGAATGGAGGGAATTCGAGGGGAGCTGAATTTTTAATTATTTCATTTAAAATGTTCAAGAAACTTCAAATAAAGTTAAAATAAAATTTTTAAAGACAGTTGAAATTAAAAAAACTTAAGGCACCAACTCAGTGTTTTTATCTTCCATGACAAAACATGAAAACTGAGGCACTGACCTTTTCATGGACGGCCTCCACCTTCTCACAGCTGGCTTGCCCATGCTGCCAGCTGGATAAGTCTGCTTTCAGGTGCCCCAGCTCCTGCTCCAGACTCCCGACCAAGGCAAGCAGGCGCCGCTCCTCAGCAGCCCCGCTGCGGGGGGGACAGCGCGCCATCAGGGGGCTACAGGCAGGGTGGCTGGCCACACCCCTGCCCCCAGCACAGCGGCGGTTCACCTCACGGGCCCAGAGGCTGCTCCCACCTCCACGTCCACCCGCACACACACCACACACACCTGCCGTCAGCAGCGTTTACACCTCTGTTGGGTGGGAGAGGGCACCTCCTAAACATCCTTTAATATGTAAAACCTACACCTATCTCCTTAAAATTCTGAGACTTCATAAACTCATAAATGAGACTATGTTTATTGGTAATCATCATAAAGTCAAGTATGAATTTTTCATGCTACTGGAAGAGAAAACTAAACTAAAAACATATGGCTTCAGGGTTTTAACAGTCCTATTTTAATGAGCCATTGTATGTTATGAAATGGCAGTGTTATATCTGTAGTTGTTCATAGGCAGGAACAGCTGTGGAGACACCCACAGTTCAAGTCTCACGAGAGTGCCCTCGGGGGGGACGCTGCAGGGTCTGCTCGGCCTGTCAGAGGGGCTTTGACACATGAAGACCCTGAGGGAGAGTTAAAAGATCTGCCACTCACATCATCCTGAGGCCTCGAATCACGACACAGGACCCACAGACACACTGGGGCCAGAGACAGGAAGACTGGAGGTCAGAGCTCCCCACCTGTTCTCTCCCGAGTGAGTTACTGGAGTAACAGAATGGTAACGAAGGCGGGGAGAGCCCGGGTGACAAAACCAAGTGTGCGAAAAGGACAGCAGCTCTGAGGCTCACAGGCAAGGGAAGCGCCAGGCGGCTGAGGGCATCAGGAAAACGTGCGGAGAAGGAGCAAGCAGGTGTGAGGACCAAAGGCGGCAGCCACAGAACTGCGGAGGGCCAGGGCTCAGAGGAGGCCCAGCTGCGCTGCAGCCACGCGGGCTCGGAAGGCAGGTCTCCTCAAGGGGCTGCCGCACTGCGGTGCCCCGGGGCGAGCAGAGGCCCCGGCAGGAGGCCCCCTGCACCCGGCTGTGAGCCCACGGCCGCTCCTTACCCCGGGGTGGCCCTCCGAGCCGAGACCAGGGAGGGAGGCTGCCCAGAGCACACGGGCCCCGCATCTTTGGTGCGGCGTGGAGGTGGATGGCAACAAGCCTCCCCTAGCCTCCTCCATCCTCAGGTGCCCTGAGAGCCTCCCAGGAAGACAGCAGCTGGAGCTGACACAGCCCGCCACTCCTGTGCTGAGACGGTGCAGCCCACGGGACACCGAGGAGCCCAGAAGGCGGGGAGGAATTATGTGAAACATCCTACCTGACTGTTCTTAGCCTGACCTGCTCGAGCTCCTTCTGGATGGCCTAAAATGATTGAGAAACAATGTTTAAATACACAAGTTATGCACCAACTTTCCAGGAAGTCACATACATGACTACATACATGTAAATAAAAACAAATACACATTTATCTGGGATTCTCCCCCTTAATTTAAAGCCCAGCCCAGGCTGCTGGTAGGCAAGTGAGGGATGTTTACTTTACTTTTCACAACAGACTTTAAAAGACACATAATGTCCATTCAGAGAGGCACACAGTTCACCTGGGAGCAGCTTGACAGATTTTCAAACTAAGCAAGCAGCTCCTATAACCAGTACCCAGGCCAAGAAGCCAGACTCCGCCAGCCCCACCAAGTGTCTTAAGCGAGGTAGGGCGCGGAGGAGCAGATTTACACGCGAAGCTGTGCCTCATTAACACGGTTTGCTCACAGACGTGCAGGCACAGCTGGACAGACGCCCCGCTCTGTGGTGGCAGCGACACGAGCGTGGGATAGCCGCGGACACTTCCAATCGATAAGCAACGTAAACCGCCGCCTCGGATGCCGTCTGCAGCCAGCCCCACCCCGAGGACTACGGTTTCCCCTGAAGCAGCAGCTCCTCCCCTGCCTCCGTGACACCTGATGAGGCCAGACTTTCCCCCAGAAATTCCTCTGCAGACAGGTCAGAGCGCTGCTCCTTCTCCCCCAGTTCCACAGACACCGTCCCCCGTGGAGGCAGGAGGCAGCTAGTAGAGCCGTCCCCACCCCACACCCTTCCCCTCGAAAAGACAGATGGGAGCCCGTGAGCTGGACACACGTGGGAAGCACTAAAGCAACGCTGGCACAACCCAGGAGAAAGGGGGCAGTCAGAAATACTGCTTTTTAGTCTCATGAAGGACGGCAGCAAACGCCCTAAAGCAGCACCTTCAGAGAGGCTGGGCATGTGAACATGGCGACTGCGGACTGCTGACTTTTGTCAAGGAAACCGCGCTGTGGGGGCTAAAAGTGAAAGGTCAAGTGTATGAATACCTCAGATCTTTCTGTCAGTCCTCCAAGTACATCTTCCAGGCTGGAGATGCGCAATTCATGCTCTTGGTGAAGTGTCACATAGTTGGTCTTGAAAGGGAAAATGAATGAAAAACGGCAGAGAAAATTAAGCAGCAAATAAGCCCAAACCTGTCAGCCAGGCCATGCCGTTCCTCCACAGCACCCCGCGGGGAGGATATCCTCTCTGGGTCTAAGTTCAGATGTCTGAAACCTGCCCTACGGTGGTTCTGAGGAAAATGGACTGACAATCCTTTCTTCGAGAATCAAACAGATGAGACATGAAACATATATATATAAAAATATATATAAGCTCACGGCTCCGTAAGGACTAGTAGCTGCTCTTAACTATCTCATGATCTTGAGATATTTGAAATAACAGATTTGAGCAAGTTTTCAGTTCAGTGACAGTAAGATTTCATGCAATTGTGTTCGATCCACTCACGAAATAAAAATGCAGGCCAGGGACAGCCATGTGTCCAGCTGCAGCCTGCCCTCCCTCCTGGGAGACACCCACAGGCCTCTCCGCCTGCCCCACCCTGTCCTCAGATGGGGCTTCTCCTCGGGAGTGTCCGGAGCACCAGCGCGCCGGCCACTGCCCTCCCCGCAGCACCCACCCAGGGCCCTCCTGCTCCCTGCGCCTGAGAGCTCCTTGGCGTCACTGTGGAGCCCAGGAGCCTGCCAGCGCCAGCCCCCTTGAGATGCTGCCCCCCCCGCCCCACACTCCTCACCGGGGGTGACCCCCCCTCACTGCTGCCTTCCGCCCGGTCCACCCGAGCTTGCAGCTTCTGGAGCAAAGCCGCCAGCTGTCCAAGCTTCTCATTGTGACTGTGACACTGTCTCGACAACGTGGCCACCTGCCTCTCCACCTCACTCATCCGACGCCAGTGGAAGGCCTCATCACCAACCTGGAGAGTAAGAGGTACCAAAGGGGACAAAAAGACAGGACAAGTCCAGACAGCAAAGCAGAGCGCTACAGGAGAACGTCAACTACAGCTCACACAGCCCGAAGGAAAAGACAGAAAGAGGCTCCTCATTAGTGGTTCCTTTACATGGCAGCCTATGGGTGGTTTTTATTTTTTGCTTTATGCTTTCTACATTTTCCAAAGTAATGAAAGCTCTTTTTTTAAGTGAAAATGAACTGAATGATGAGATGAACTGAAACACAGAACTTCACTGGACTTCACAGGCACTGCATTTTCACAAGCGAAGGTCTGCCCATGCACCTTCCTAACCGCACAGAGGAGGCCGTGCTCCTCTGTGTCTGTACCACACTTGGGTAATTTTCAAAATATTTCAAACCCTCCACCAGCAAAAACATTATATGATTCATTAAAGGCTTAGATGATGGTTAGCATTTGTTAGCAGTGAAGTATTTTCAATTAAGGTCTGTACATTATTTTTTTAGATGTAATACTATTATATACACTTAAAGTACCATAAGGTAAACATAACTTTCATATGAACCAGGAAACCAAAAAATCTGTGTGATACTGGAGCACAATCCACAGTACTTGAGATGTGCCTGTATGCATTACTCGAACTGTTTCAGAACAGGTTAGGGCTAGGGTTAGGGTTAGGGTTACCCTAGCCCTGCAGTTTACAAGGAATGCAGAGACTCACTTGGGACAACAGATTGGCAATGCCAGGGAAGCGCGCCTCCTGACTGATTACCTGCAGAGGCTGGTTGGGGTGGGAGGCAGCGGGTGTGAGCGTGGTCCTGGGGTCGTCCACTCTCTGCACTCTGTGGCTGTGTGTCCAGTTTAACACAGGCAGGAGTGAAAAGACGTCACCCTCGCCCCATAATGAAACACCTGCACCTCAAAGGAGAGAAAAAGCACCTGTATACACATGTGCACACATTGCTCTTCAAATGACAGATATTTAAGTGCTCTATTTTTTCACTAATTCATACACATATGCATGTGTACATACTAGTCATGTAAGGTAGCAAAGTAAAATTGTACTTACCTAGTAAAAGTAATAATGGAATGAGCAAGATTAAAAACTTGCAAATATTTCGAAGGCACCTAGGAATGAAAAGAAGTAACTTGGGAAAAGCTAAAAGCAGGGCTCACCATCATACCTGACCTTGCTAGGTAATTTTATACAAAACACACCCCCCACCCTCATTTTAAACTGAAAGTCCACAGGCCAAGAAATGCAGCTAGCTTTACGCACAAGGTCAGTAGATGCCTACAAGAGGACCTGCCCATGCAGGGCTGTCCTCAGGGCCCACGTGAACAAGCCGACAGGTCAACAACTGTCAACACGCTGGGCTGGGTGCACAGCAGGGCACTCAGGGACCGCAGGCGCTGACCCAGGGAGGCACCCTGGCGCCAGGGCGAGGGCACCGGGAGGGAGCCAGGGGCCGGGCCCCGTCCTGAACACCCTCCCGGCAGTGTGATCCAGGACGCCTTGCTGAACCTCTGCACCCCAGTTTCCTTGATGACACCTGCCTTTCCCTTTGCACAGAAGTGGTTTGAAAAATTACATAAGAATATGAAAGCACTTTGCAAAATATAAAATGGTTAAATCAAACGAGATAATAAGATCAGCATAAAACCAGCTCTTTAAAACACCCAGCTGACATGGTTATCGGTCTCCTTACCTTGTAAGAAGAAACACATTCAGCCAAGAGATCAAAGTAACAAACTGGTACCATCCAATCCCAAGCCACCAGAACACTTCAGACGCTGCCTTCCCTAGAAGAGAAAACACCAAAGGTCCTGTGGAGGTGTTTTTAGGAAGAGCAAATCTCTAATAGACAGTTTTGTGAAGGCAGGATAGAAGCACAGGAAATGTGTTAACAAATACTTGAAAGTATATCAAGATGAAGTTAGGGATGAAGTATATAGGATGATGCTTAGTCATCACAGCAGGAATACCTGTAACTCAAACAGGAACATAAATAAGCCACAAAGCAACATGTCACACACAAGACAAGATACCAAGTCCATGCACTCCCAACCACAGCGAAATTAAGCAGCTAGACTTACACAGAACCCCACACACCGAGAAACAAAGAATGCCCATGCAGCTAAAAGCACAGGATGCTATTAAGAGCATTTCTAATAAAGGGCAGAACACGCTACACGAAGGACAAAGGCACGGAAAGCGAAAATGAAATGTTTACTTGGTTAGGTAACCAGTTTACTGCAGGTGCTTAGCCGCCAAAAGCCAAGGAGCGCTAACACGGAAGGCCAAAACAAGCACCTGGGGCGGCCGCGGCCAAGCACAGCGCCGACAGCAGCGTCCGGGACCCACGCCATCCTGCGGCTCCGGCCCTGAGCAGCGCCTGCCCCGGGAGGTGACCTGTGCCGGAGAGGACATGGAGGAGGGGCGCCTTCAGACCCCAGCCCCGCTCCTGGGCAGAGCCGGCCAGCACCAGTGTGCACCACACCCGCACCCGTCCGTCAGAGCCCACGGCCTCCCCGCAGGGACAGCCACGGCTTGTTTACTTCCAAGCAAGACGCTGACACTAACTTAGGAACACCCCGCTCTGGGTCGCAAGAGTTTTCATTCACTTCTGCCTACGGATACGTAGGACATAAAATGCAGAGGTTTCTCATAAACCCGTGGGGGGCTGGCTGGCAGCTGCTCTGCATGCGGGTGCAGCGGCGGCGGGCAGAAAATGTACCGGAAAGACCCCGCAGTCACAGGCGGAAGCAAGTGTGACACTCGCCAGCAGTTAACAGGCTCCAGGGGAGGCAATGGTCACTCAGACACCAGAATGGAAATCTTCCCACCCCGGTGAAAACTGGTGGAAAATACCTTGGAATCACAACTGGCAGCCCCACTGGATGACAGAATAAGACACAACAAACTTGATGCCAAATGTCACACATTATATAAGGCAGAAAACTGCGTGTGAAATCACCTGTTCTCATTTTTTTTAAGAGTAACCACTGGAAGTTAAACACTCACACAGCATTTGTGTGTTGACTCCCGAAAATGTTAAGTAATTCCAACTCAGCTGATGTGTAAAGACACACGGTGTTAGAGGCTCATCGTTTTTTCTTTTTAATCTATAGCTTTATATGAATTAACAATGAGAGACAAAACCACGCAGTTCGCCTCAAATGTGCTCCTCTCCACACACTTCATTTACACTAGATACACTTGCAGAGAAGCTTTTCAAGAATGATAGTCTCCGTATTTTAAACCAAAGTTACTACTTTCCTGTCAGTTTTACTAAGCCCTTGAAAGAAACAGTAAACAAGGAGCATTTGTGAAAACACGACAGAACCAAGACAAAAGCGCTGGACGACCTGCGTGGGACAAGGCGAGCCCCAGGGTCCCTGCCAGCCCTCCTGGCTGCAAGAGCTGTGAACGGGTGGTGACGTGCGTTTCCAGGCGCTTCCTCCCCTTACAGTCGTCGCCTGCAGGGGTGGGACAAGCAGTTAATCGGACAGATGGACAAACACACCCTGCTGGTGCGCAGCAACGGCAGTTTGAAACAACCAGGGAACTCAACTCACGCAAACTCCCAGCCAGCGCCGCTGGTGCTGCCGGCTGCTGGCCTGAGGGCCGTGGGCCCGCGTGGCACGCCATACTTACACAGCGACGCCCCGTTTGCACGGAGGTGGCCGTCCTCGGCGAGGGGCGCTCTTGCGTCCATCCTCCCACAGTGACGGGAATGAGCTGCAACACAGGCAAGAGGCGCTGAGCCGGGATGGGGCTCCGCAGGGAGCAGAGGGGCGGCGGGCCGCCTGCTGGGACACGCCCGCCATCACACAAGGTTGGCCTGCTTCAGTCACTTTAGAAACATCATTGTAAATGCCATTCAAGTGATTTTTTTTAATTTTAAAAAGGTCATAAGAATAAAAAGAGGAGCGTGTTAACTTTTTATTTACTGTTTAAATGATGATCGACGTCCAAGAAACGTCCAGAACTGCAGAGAGAGAGGTGCAGAGCAAGGCTGCAAGCAATAGAGACACAGAGAGAGAGACAGAGAAAGGCCGCACAGGTCAAAGGGAGGGCATGAGCTAAGCGTTGCATGGGGAAGAGTGTTTTCTCCACCTTGAAAGCGCTTGATTTGGTGGAAAAAGGAGAAAAAAATTATTTAAATACCTTTTGATTCATGGCTTTCTGACTCATAGCTTTTTGATTCATGATCTTTTGATTCACAACTTTTCAATCTGTAATTTTCTGATTCATAATTGAGCTTCGTTAAAACCACTTGGAAGAGTTGCACTAAGAACGAGGCACAGGATGCTGAGGTGCACGCGGCCAGTGACCAGGCGCCATCCCCACGGCGGGTGGCGCGGCCTGCTGAGAGACCGTGAGCAGTTACTCTTCCAGCAAGGCGGGGTGACGCACTTCAGCTAAGGTGGGACCCACCTTTTTTTTTGGCCGTGTCATGCAGCTTGTGGGATCTTAGTTCCCCAACCAGGAACTCAACCTGGGCAGTGAAAACTCGCAGTCTTAACCACTGGACAGCCAGGGCATTTCCTGGAACCCACTTTTAAGTGGGCCCCTGCTCGGCGGAGCCACAAACCAGCTGTCCCCGAGGGCACTGGCAGCGCCACATGCGTCTCTCCACGGCCAGCGGTGGTGAACACAGGCTCTGAGAACACCAGGCCCAACACTTCACAACACACCACTGCCTTCAGGAACTGGCAAATGGCCTCTGCCCCGACCTCTGGCCCAGCAAGCCCACTGTGCTCCCAGCCACAAGAAGACCCTCAGAGGTGCTCCGACAGCTTGTGCAGCCGGGGACAGAGACCCCGACACAGACACTGAGGCTCTGGAAACCACGGTGAACCTGGTCAAGGGTGCCTGACGGTCCGTGGCTCCCTTTCCACAGCACCGAGCACGTCAGGACCGACAGTGTAACCCCTGTAACCTACAACACACAGGGCGGTGTCTACAAGCCACAGTGGCTAGAAATTTCCATGACTAAAAGAGTTTCTTCACTGAGTGGCAGCTGAAGAATGAGGCTCGTGCCTGCCCCGTGACAGCCACAGGATGGCCTGGAGACGGGGCCGCCAGCCTGGGCCTCCGGGAGCAGAGAGACGCGGCCCCGTCCATTCATCCCCACTCAGCTCTGTGAGGTCAGGGCACACGCGTGAAGCCAAAGGGACTGGAGGGATCTGAGTGCGAGTGGTTTAGAAGAAATAAGCTCAGAGCTCCAACCCTCTCCCCACATGGCCTGAGTGGAGCAGCAGGCTCCTTGTGAAATGGAGATCTGAATTAAAAAAAACAAAACTGGGACCAGAAACCCATCAGGCCCACTTTGTGTACCTCCACTCACAGTCCTCTGCGTTTGACACTGCAGTGTATACTTCATACAGAGATTGGTAAAAATAGAAAAAAGTTAAGGAGGTTAATCCATGGCCTGTCTCACTGACACTCAAAAACACCAAAATCCATTTTTCATTCATCAGTTGGCAACATTTAAGAGAACAAAAATACAAAGACTCCTACTTAGCAACAGAACATGAATGGGACCCTCAGCTGGCCACGCAGAAGAACAGTCCTGGTCAGTCTGCTGGGAGGTCAACAGGAACAATCTATCTAAACTGACACTATACATCACCTGCTTTCAGCGGCGATGATGATGATTCAGAAGCTGCCAGCTGGAACAATTTTTAAGTATATTTAACTGCTGATGGTGGTTTCTGCAGAGGACAGGCTCAGAGCTGCTCCTCCTCAAAGCCGGACAGCAGCATTTCAGCTGCTCCGCAGAAGCTGTGCCACGCCATCCACCTCAACCTCAGCTGCTCGGGGTCACAGCTCTCCGACCCTGAAGTCGCCGCCCCTCTCCCAGAAGCAGCAGACGTTCTGTCCTTCCTTCTCTAAAGACTAGGCGTAGTTCAGGAAACGAAATTCTGCTCAAAGCAACTGAGACAACTAATAAATTTTCAAAGGAACGACTTTTCATTCATCCATCCATCCTTCTTTCCTAGGTTTACACCTTCTACTGGAGGACAGACGTGTCACCTTAGGCAAGAGAAAGAACACAGAAGCCTGTGTTTTCAGATTCCAGATCCCTGAGCCCTCCTATGGGGTCAGCCTGGGGGCCAGGCAGGCCCGAGGGGCAGCAGGCACACAGGAGCAAGACCTGGCAGAGCCGATCTCCACGTCTCCAACACCACAGACTTCTCACACAGACGCTGATCCTCACGGCAGAACTGAGTCTGCTCATGAGCGCAAGTCTTAGCATCCTGCTCTGTTCAACACTGTTCAATGTCCAAGGAAAGCATGTGCAAGGCTTTTAAGGCCTTTTTTATGTAGCCCAAAAAATCACATTTTTTCTACAATGAACTCACCCTAAATCAGAAGGTTTCAGACTCAGAAACTGCAGGCTCAGGCAGGACGTGCGGCGTATAACACAGCTGTGCTGCTTTGGGCCTGCCTACCTTGAAGACTTGTGCACAAACTCATGTACACCCAAAGAAAATACAGTTTGTAGAAGTGTACAAATAGCAAAGCCTGAACGTCCACCTCCACACCAACTAATTTCGATACAACCATAATGCAACATTAGGCATCAAAAAGAATCTAAGTTCATGACAATTACCATTTAAAATGAAACAACTTGCAAAATCACCCATTGGAAGCAAAGACAAAAACATACTCCATGTTTCTGTAGGAACATGAAAGCAACATTTAGACTATCACACAACACTGAAATGATACGCTAAAATGGTAGATGGTTAAGTCCCTGCTATGTGACTTTCACCTCCTTGAAGCAGCAGGAGGTTCCATCACGGACAGGGTGAGGTGACGGTCCCCCCAGAAGGGACACTGGACGGAGGCTGGGGAGGAGCAAGGAGGAGGCTGACTTATCTGTGCTACTTAGAGGTTTCACAGTGAGAATGTAAGGAAGAAATAAGAAACGTGTGGGTGGGGTTAACTCGTGATTGTTACGAATATTTTGAGTAAACATGCTCATATAACAGATTCCACACAGTGTGACCTAAACCACACAACAGAGAGAGCACCTCCAGGTACAAGTTATTTTAATTTTCTTCCTTGTACACCTCTGGGGTTTTTAAAAGTTCTTTGATAAATGTTTCACTCAAATAATTAGGAACAAATTTTTTTCAAAGGTAGTAAGTTAGCACTGGCTCTACAGAGCACTGCTATGATCTAAAAGAACAAGGAGCACAGTAAGAATAGAAGCCCAAAGTATCCGTAACTGGTTTTCTCCCCCAAAACACTCAAGATCGACTTAAGCAGGAAGTGGGGTGAGTATCCAGAAGCTGCCCTCTGAAGACCCTGCCGATAGCACAGCAGGGCTCAGGCCACCGTCCCCAGCTGTCAGGACCAGTGGCTGGCTGCCAGCGACAGAGATGCAGCCGGGGATGAGCAGCAGACACGACCACAGACAGGCGGCTCCGCCTGGCAGCATGTGGGGCGCGCTCTCATCCTAAGGAGGGCATTGTGCTCCATGCAGCAACGGCAAGCTTCAAATGCAGCCTCAATGCCTGACACGCGGCACATCAAGTGTGGGGCCCGGGCCCCAGCCCCAAGGGAGATCCCAGAGGACCAGCGGCTCGGGGCCAGGTCCAGGCTCCATCGCTCGCCGGGAAGCATCTGAAGCTGGCTGAACCCGTTTGCTGGTCTGCACGATGGGGGTGATGATGCTAACAGCGACCATGACAAGGGGGCAGCTGTCCTGGAGGGCTGCTCTGAGGGCCGGGGGGCCATGGTGCGGAGCCCTGGGCAGTGTGAGTGCACGGGACACAAGTCTCACGGCACCCGCACACGACCCCGGGACCAATTCCCTGCCCTTCCCCTCACGGTGTCCCTGCTGCTCTGCCAGCCCTGAGGAGGGCAGGAACATGGCAACCGGCAGAACAGAGAGCCCAGCCAGGGGCTAAGGTGCGGAAATGGAACTGAGCGTCAGCTTGGGACCGTCCTCCTTCACGGAGAGACGGTCACTCGAGAAACAGGACCTGGGCGCCCTCGTGCACAGGACCCCACCCCGCCCTCCCACACTGTCCCCTCCCGACCAGGTCCACCTGCACAGCCTGTCCCCCGGCCGTGCCAAGCAGACAGCGCTCAGACCACACAGACGTGGGACCAAGGACTTGGAAACAAGGCAATGCATATTTCAAGTCAAGCGCGCCCAGCCTCCCACACCTGAAGGCAAAGAGCAACTGCAGCGGCCGTGAAGCCACTGGAGGGGCACCTTGGCCAGGTGGCCCCCGGAGGAGTCTCTGTAGCTGCGTTCTCCGTGGGGACCTGGCAGAGGCTGACTCTCTCTGGGCAGGTACTGGTCAGAACCGATCAAGCAGGCACACGGGGGCCCAAGGGCCTCCCCCTGCCAGTCAGCGGTCGCCCCGTGAGACCCTCCGCCATGCCTGCCGCCCTCCCAAAAACGCTGGTGTGCCATGTACCACCTAGAACTCTCTGGTGGGCTGTCCCACAGTCAGGACGGCGACCCACACAGAGACCAGAGACGGCCTGCCACCCCTTGGGGCACACGGAGCCTGTGCGCCCTTAAGAAGGAAGAGTGTCTGCATGGGCCGCACAGCCCTGCAGGTCCATTCGGAACAGGGTTTCTCCTGCTTACTCTGAAGTTCAAACGGACAGGCTCTCAAACACTCCTAGGTACAAGACCCACCACATCAAACACAGGCTGGGAGAGGAGGAGAAGGAACAGAGCTCATTTTTGGTGCATCTCTTAAAGAATAACTTTGAGCTCAAACCTATGGTGAAGACCGTGAGGCCTGTAAGACAAGGCTGATAAAAAGAAAATGAAATAGCTAGTATTTGGACATGAACCCTTTTCCTCACTTTTAAAAGAGCAGGACTTACGTTTCTGACTCCTGTCCCTGGAGTAGACCCAGGAGGCTGGGCCGCGGGCTGCAGAGCAGGCGGTGAGCATGCCCCTGCGCTCGGAGAGGAGGCTGCAGTCGCCGCAGGTGTAGCCGTTGCTCCTGGCCGCCTCCGCGGCCACCTCACCGTTTCCCTGAATGGCAGCTTTATTCCCACCTGGAGTTTGCGAAAAAGAGATGGCACCTGCTTGTTACAGTCTGAAGACACGTAACTAAAACCTCCATCTTGAGAAATGTGGGGGAGAAAAGGATGAAAATAATTACCTTTAAGATCTCCATCATCATCAAGACCTAAAAAACACACATTTTTTTGCTGTTGAGCTAAAATGATCAAAACAGGACAAAATGCACACAAGCAAAAGTAAAGGTTACAATGGTTCATAAATGAACATTATGGCCCTGGTCAAGACTGACTTCCTATAAGGCCTACAATTAATGAAGATTCCTCTAGGTACCTGAAGACGTCTGCTTTCCATTCCAGGAGAAAGTGCATCTCTGAGGAAAATGCCTATACACACTCTTCGTCTTACACACACTCACACCCCCCCTCATCTCACACACAACACCCTCCCATCTCACACACACTCACACACCATCTGACACACACTCACAAACCTGTCTCATATGCTCACACACACCGCATATCACAATGCTCACAACCCCAATCTCAGTCATACACCCCTCATCTCACATGCTCAAAACACCCATCTCACAGTCACACCCCTCGTCTCCTAGTCACACACCCCCATCTCACAGTCACACACCCCCATCTCAGTCACACACCTCCATCTCACAGTCACACACACCCCGTCTCAGTCACACACCCCTCATTTTAGTCACACCCCCGTCTCACACATTCACACACCCCCATCTCACAGTCACACCCCCCTCACCTCAGTCTCACATGCTCACATCCCATCTCAGTCACACACCCATCTTACAGTCACACACACCCGTCTCAGTCACACACCCCCGTCTCACAGTCACACACCCCTCGTCTGATAGTCACACACCCCCCATCTGACAGACACACACCCTCATCTCACAGTCACACCCCCCTTACCTCAGTCTCACATGCTCACATCCCATCTCAGTCACACACCCCCCATCTTACAGTCACACACCCCCGTCTCAGTCACACACTTCATCTGACAGTCACACACCCCATCTGACAGACACACCCCCATCTCAGTCACACTCCCATCTCACACAGTCATACATCTCCGTCTCAGTCACACCCCCGTCTCACAGTCACACACACCTCCATCTCAGTCACATCCCTCTCATCTCAGTCACACACTTCATCTGACAGTCACACACCCCCGTCTCACAGTCACACACCCCTCGTCTGATAGTCACACACCCCCATCTGACAGACACACCCCCATCTCAGTCACACATCTCTGTCTCAGTCACACCCCCGTCTCACAGTCACACACACCTCCGTCTCAGTCACATACCCCCGTCTCAGTCACATCCCTCTCATCTCAGTCACACATACCCCCGTCTCACACAGTCACACCCGTCTCAGTCACACCCCC
>JADEYB020000015.1:40363515-40380026 GCA_015832495.2 Alces alces
CCCCTCACCTCAGTCTCACATGCTCACATCCCATCTCAGTCACACACCCCCCATCTCACAGTCACACACACCCCCGTCTCACAGTCACACCCCCCCCGTCTCACACAGTCACACCCCCCTCATCTCAGTCACACACCCCCGTGTCACATGCTCACGCACCCCTGTGAGCAGAGCAGCAGGCAGGAACCGTAGCGCCAGTGCACTCGCCCCTCTGCTGCCCAAGCACTACTCTGCTGGTGAGCAAAACAAAACCAACATGCAGGCCAGGCCCCCCCAGACCAGCACACACTATTTCTAGAGCTGATCTCATCCCCGCATCTCCTCAGAAGGGGCAGCCTGAACGTCAAGGGGACACAGCAGCTCTCGGCCGCTCAAAGCCGCGGCCCCTGCGGCTGCTGTGTCCTCTGCAGCAAGGACAGGGCACACGGCTACTGCTCAGGGGGTCAGGTCACAGCCACACTGCCTCTGGAGTCCGTCTGTCTTCACCAGGTTCTTCCCGATGAATCAGAAACTGCGGCCCAGAACCTGAAACCACGCTGCTGAGTTTACCAGTGACGGCACGTCAACACCGCACAGAAGTCCCGCATTAGACGGTCATGAGCCTGGCCCGAGCCCTCCACGCCACCTTCCGCAGCAGGACACACACTTGGCCATGGGAGGTGGTTTCCTGGTGTTTCCGATCTGATTCAGAGGAAGGCCTCAAATGTTCGCTGGGCTCCCCCCCCCAGGAAGGGGCAAAGTAACAAACTGGCCACAACACTACTTCCTCTCAGGACAACCAGAGAAATTAGCAGAGACAACTCACCCCAGAAGTGGTCCACTTTGGTCTGCTCACGGATCAGAGACTCATCCAGCACGGGAGGCCGTGGACAGGCTGCGGCCTGCACGGTGCCCGAGCCATCATGGCTGACAGCCGAGGACAGGACCTTCCTCGAGCTGGGGTGGACACTAAATGCCGACTTGTGTGTGCTGCTGCGCTGTTTGGCTAGTCTAAAAAGGAGACAGTCAGGAACAAGTCTACAAACTGTCTAGTAAATATAAATGATTACGTTTTACCAACACAAAATCTTTGCCTGACAATGAATAGTGTTGTTAAAGTAACATTCTCTTACATCCTTCCTGCTGTAATAAGACACCTATTAATCTAAAAAAAGGAACTGCTAAGCTAGGCTCCAAGAACTCCTTTGAAAATTGTATGCACAGGTCCTTTGCAGATTACTTGGGGGCCCAGGACCCCTGATAACTCAGTTGGTAAAGAATCCTCCTGCAATGCAAGAGACCCCAGTTTGGTTCCTGGGTCTGGAAGATCCCCTGGAGGAGGGAAAGGCTACCCACTCCAGTATTCTTGGGCTTCCCTCGTGGTTCTGCTGGTAAAGAATCCATCTGCAATGCGGGAGACCTGGGTTTGATCCCAGGGTTGGGAAGATCCCCTGGAGAAAGGAAGGCTACCCACTCCAGTGTCCTGGCCTGGAGCATTCCATGGACTCTATAGTCCATGGGGTCGCAAAGAGTTGGACACCACTGGGCGACTTTCACTTCGTGACCCAAAAGGGGTTCAAAACTTAAAAAACAAGTCACGGCACCACAGGCCCATCCTGCAGTTTCTCAGTCACAGTGAAGGCAGAGTCGCGTCCAGCACAGCAAGGAGAGGCTGTCACCAAATCCTTTCCGCACTGGACCCACCGTGACAATGGACACGAAGCCCAGGAAGACGAGCTCCCTGCCTTCCTCCCCAGGGACGGAGCAGAGACAGGAAGGCCCCACGAACACGCACACCAGGAAACCTGATCCTGGAGTTACCGGGGACAGAGAAGCAGCCTGTCAGAGCCAGGGTGCCCACAGCCACACCAGTGAGCCCTCGAACCAGGATGTCCAAGAACATCACTGCAAATGAACCCCACGTGGCTGCAGGGGGCACAGTGTGCGAGTGGTCCTGTGGACGGGGAGGTGGCACCACGGATGCCCACGCCCAGCCCTGCTATCAGGCCAGAGGCCTGTCCTCTCACCAGTCAGCATCCCCACTCCCGAGAGACAACTACTCAGGCTGGAGACTCATCGCTCTTAACACGAGCAATGCTAAAGGAGAGCTGTTAATTTCATTCTTCATCTCTAGATGGCACAGGGATCCCGCACACTCCTTCTTGGGCACAAATAAGTGATGGGCATGTGGAGAGTTCCAAAATCAAGTCAACAAGACAACCATAAAGACAGGTAAACATCTAGACTTAGGCATGTGCCCGTCAGTCGGCACGGAGCTTGTGGCCAGACCGCAGCACTGACGGCAGAGACGCCGCAGGGCCGTGTGACAGCGGGCAGGCCCCTCCCCCACTGGGAGCCCGCAGGCGGCCGAGCTGGGGACACTGGCCCGAAGGCGGGGGTGTCCTCGCCCTCTAGACCGACGCCAGACAACCCGCACACCCCAGGCCTGGTTTCAGCCTGGTCCACAGCCGAGCTACAGCTACACCCGTCTGTGCACACACGTAACGGCAAACCGCCAACAATAAGGTCTACAGGCCGGAACGTGGAGCGGCGGTCCCGTCTCGCTCACCTGGCTGCGCTGTCCCCAGCGGCGCCGTCCCCGGCAGCGCGGGCTGTGGTGACCAGGCGCAGACTGCGGCGGGACATTCTTGGAGAATCAAATACAGGATCCAACTTGTGTTCAGTCTCAAAATCCAGAGCATCAGAAGAATAACTTGAACTAAAAGGAAAAAAACCTTGTCAGAGATAAACACCAATTACAGCACCACTTTTAAAGCAAATTAACAGAACGTGCAATCTAGTGTGAATTTTTAAAAATAGCCATTAGGATGTGAAGCCATTCCTACAAAGCAAAAGCAAGCTGGGACCAACTCGGCCCACAGCTGACACGCCCTCCATGGGCTCTGACCACAGCCCCTGCCTGGGGTTCGGGTCTAGGGCTGGCTCTGGTAAGTGTGAGAGACGCGCTGAAGTCACCAGCATCCCTCCATGGGCCGTGAAGTCAACACTGTCAGAAAACTACAACCTTTACTGTTAATAGTGGACCCTGCCTGATAACGCAGTTAATGAGACAGGGAGCCCAGGAAGCTGCTGAATAATCAAAGAAGAGGAAAGAAAAAGCCAGTGACTGAGCCAACAGCGCCACTTTGCATCTAATTCATCGTTAAGTCCAGAGATGGATGGTACAAAGAAAACCTACTTCCATGTAATTTCCTTAAACCAAAACACAGGTCCTTCTGCGCTGTCAGAAAGCTTTCCAGATCCGGGAACATGAGCGGAGAACCTGCTCAGTGCCTCGTGGGGGCGGGGGTCCTAGAGACAGTCCAGCAGCTAGGCAGGACAGTGAGGACTCCACACCTCCAGGACGTGAGCTCACACCCTGGCAGGAAGGAGGAAGGTGAGGGAAAGGGCACAGCTCCCACAGGGAGCAAAGCAGGGGAAAAGTAAATTGCAGCCCAAGGTACAAGGGTGGGGCTGCATGAACTTGCGCCCGGTTGCAAACAAAGGCCTTCTGGAAGCAGAGGGAGACCTGCTCCCAGGAGGCCCTGGGCAGGCCCAGTGGTTTATCTGCCAGGGGTGGAGACTCTGGGGACACCTGGGGGCATGTCCCCAAGGCAGCAGAACAGGCCCCAGTCAAGAGAGCAGACCACTGGGCTAAGGATCTGGACGTACAGGGTAACCAGAAGCATCTGAGTAAAGTAAATGGGCTTTACATTTCTGCAATTTACTTTAAATTATAAAAACATTTTCAGAAGCGCCCCTGGTGGCTCAGTGGTAAAGAGTTTGCCTGCCAATGCAGGAGACACCGTTGGATCCCTGATGCCACAGAGCACTAATCCCTGCACCAAAACCATTGAGCCTGTGCTCTGGAGCCTAGGAGTCACGGCCACTGAGCCTGCAAGCTGCCGCTCCTGCAGTCTGAATGCCGCAGAGCCCGTGCTTCACAAGGAGAAGCCACCACACCGGGAAACTCCGCGTCACAACTAGAGAGCAGGCCCCGCCCTCCACAGCCAGAGAAAAGCCCGTGCAGCTACGGAGACCAGCACAGCCAGGAATAAAGAAATACAATTACAAAAAAATTTTTCAGAATCAAGCTCATTATAAACTTAGATCTGACACTGTGCTTAGCCGCTCAGTCGTATCCAACTCTTTGCGACCCCATGGACTGATGCCTACCAGGTTCCTCTCTGTCCATGGGATTTCCCAGGCAAGAATACTGGAGTAGGTTGTCATTTCCTTCTCCAGGGGATCTTCCCAATCCAGGGGTGGAACCCAGGACTCTCTCATTGCAGGCAAATTTTTTACCCTCTGAGCCACCAGGGAAGCCCACTGGTGGGCTTTGGGTCTGACACTGAAAAATGTTAAATCAACAGAAAATCGACACAAACAGCTTCAAGTTGCTGTATCTATTTGAGGCATCACCTATAACTTAAGGAAAAGGTTCTTAACTTTAGAGGCTGGAGTGGAGGCAGGACAAAGTCTGCACTAACCCACACTGAATAGTGAGGATGCTTAGCTCAACATAATTTTAATACAAAATATAGTCATTACTCTTCCAAAATTACTTTACATAATTTTCTTAAATGAAAACTGTAATTATTTCAAGTCAGAATTCACCACATAGATGTGGACCAATACCCCTCCACCAACTTCCTCTTCCGAGATGTGGGCCTCGACCCCCGGGGCACTGGGGTTCCCACCTGGGCTGGCCGAGGGCCAGACGGGGCGTGCCGCCCGCAGAGCTCTCGAGCCTGAGCCTCACACCCCCTCCCATGAACTGGTCCTCTGCCAGGCCCTCCTCCTGTGCCCTCCCAGACTGCGAAGTCACCCTTGCCCCTCCCTCCCGTCAACCACAAGGCCTCCAGTGTTCCCTCCCAAACCCCACACCCTGCCCAGCACTGCCCGAGCCCTGTCCCCAAGGAGTCTCAGCTGAATGTCTGCCAGGCTCTGCAGAGCACCGTCCCCATTCTGAAGACCCGCACAAATCTGGTCCCACCCCTCTGGGTGGAAACCCTGTGCTGACCACCCTCCTCCCACCAGCACACCTCAGCCTACCTGCCTTTCCCACTCCAGCCCTCACCCACCTCCGCGGCTCTGCTAGAGTGAACTGACTGAAACAAACAGTGCTGCTCTCCCAAGGGAGAGATCCAGATAAAGGGATGTTTAAAGACTGTATTTAAAATGGATCATAAAAACAGATAAATAACTAAAAACAAAATTAAATGGGTTATAAAAACTAAAAATAAATTACCAAGAATTATTTTTATGCTCCACAAATACAGAATAAGGAAGAGTTTTACTTGAGTTGGCCCACTCATTTTGTTCTAAAATACTACAGACTTTCCATAAAAACAGTACATGTTACTATGGAAAAGCATGACATGATCTAAACTTGTGACTAAAACCTCAAATCATTAACTATCAGGTTTGAGTAATGCTGCTACGAAGTATGTTTATGAAAATATCTTCCAATTTTCTTTAAGTTTCGATCACATTTTTAATTTTTAGAAGACAAGCCATTGATAAAATGGACACTAGCATCTTTCCTGTGTGCTCTAAACATCTTGCCAGGATGCAAAGATTTTTCTGTCTGCTAATCAAATCCTCACCAACCTAGGAACATCATCCCTTTGCCACTGGCCCATAACTTTACCATACAAGTTTCATCTCAACTGTCCCTTCTACTTGGTAAACTAGAAAGGCAAAGAGCAAGTCAATGCCTCCTAAGACTCAGACTTCCAGGCGCAGCACAAAATCACAATACAAATAAAAACAGGAGACCCAGCACTGCATCCGCCAGAAGCCGTGCTCCAGAAACCGAGGCTTCACCAAGACTCTGCTCAGGGTGCTTCCTCTCAAGGGCAAATCACTTTCCAGGTTACTTCTGTGAACTTTAAACTGCTCAGCCATCAGCATAAATCACAAACCCCAACATGACCACACAGATGTGCTCTTGAGACCACAGCCCCCTGGGGGGAGGCTAAATCAGTCATTTGCAGTGACGAAATCACTGAGTCATCAGAAACGTTTGGTTTTCAAACAAAAAACCCTCATAATTTCCATGTCAGTTTAGCAGTTTTGTAAAACCAGAGCGTAACATAAAGTTCATAGACATTTTCACTTTCAACACAAAGCAGCTGGGTGCAAGTACTATGAAGCCCCCAATAACCCCCCAGCATTCAAGACAATGCACACGTGCAGCTCACCTGAGTGCATACGTGTAGCCAGTGTTCTCGGGCACACACTGGGGAGGAGTGTACGTGTGGAGCCGAGAGAAGTCCATGCTCACGGTCTCAAAGCATACTGCAGAGAGTGGGAAAAGCAACGCAGGCTGTTAAAGGCTGGGACACACAGAGGAGCCCTGTACAAACTGACTCAAGAGCTGCCGTCAACACTTTGATCAAACAGGGCCAGTTCGAAGCTAAAGCAGGGTTGCTTTTTTCCTTTTAAGCAAAGGAGACAAGTTTTCTCACGGCTCCAAGTCCAGAGTGTAGTTAGTTGTCAGACTGAGTTCCCTAAAATGATAAATCTACAAAACCAAAAGGGGAAATCCTAGACCGATTGACTGAAAATGAAGAGAAAAGAGAGTAGCTCAGAACCCTCTTCAGAGCGTATTTTTTAAATTCCTGAAGGTGTCAAAACATTCTCACGCCTTGGGAATAAATTTTCGTTGTTATTAAGTAAAACAGCACTGTCTCTTGTTCCATGGTCAAGATCACCCCCATGCTTTCCTGGAAAGTCAAGTTTTTTTAATTATACAAGTGCCTCAGAATCAGAAGACTGCAGGCTGAATAAGAGATAAGCTACAAGTTCTGGCTACACTTTTATTTCCCCCCCCCAAAAACTCAGATTATTTTTAAATTTAAAAGTTTTGAACATACTGTTTTCAAGGTTGTCATCCAGATTTCTTTGAAATGACTCAAATTTTCCTCTGGCTAAAAATACACACTTCAAAAAAAAAAAAGAAAAAAAAAAAAACATCACCACACCCTCATAGGAGTAACATGAATCTTAATCTGTTGTTCAAAAACCAAGGAAGATAAACCTGGACAAAAAAAATTCACGCATAAATGACTGATTTCTATAAACTAAGCCAAAAGTACTTAAAATTCACCCCATATTCTTTGAAACAATACAGGTAGACTTTTAAAAAGTAAGTTCCCACAGAAACAAACACCACACACACAAAAAAACAAACACCACTGTTTACACATTAGGGCTGTCACCATGCCGACTAATTTCGACACTGCCCCGCCCCTACTGGGGACCTGGCTCGTCGGCCCAGGCAGCACATGAGCCAGACAAGGGCAATCACTCTATTAACAGACACCTGGAGCTCCTGCTGCAAAGAGCAGTAACTGACGCGAGCCCACATCTGTGTTCAGCACCTGCCCACGGGCCTCCCTGTGTCCCCCTCCGGCAGCGGAGCCCAGGTTCGGGGCGGGTTCCGCGGGCGGGGCTGCACCCAGCAGAGGGTAACAATGGTTCTGCCGGAGCTCCGCGAGCTTACCAGGCAACCAGAGTAGCCCCATCACGGAATCTGCTCCCAGCCCCAGCTTCATTCCCAAAGCGACCTTTCACTTGGCTGTCTACTACCCACTCAGTACCATCCCCAGGTTAAAGCGGTTCTCACTGCTGCTTTTGTTTTAATGATGGTTTTATTTCATCATTTCCAAACCTGTACCTTTTTACACGGCTGCTCCTCGGCGCCCGGATCAGGGGTCGAACCCGTGTTTCCTGCATTGGCAGGTGGATTCTACCACAGAGCCACCAGGGAATCCCTGCTGCAGCAGATTTTGACCAATGTGTCTACAACTCGTATTCAATACAACCTAGTGAACTGCGTATTTGGATCGGTTCACACAAAGTCGTTTGCAAAGTTATAAACGACTGAGTGGCAGGTGACCGAAAGCCAAGCAGCACTGAAGTATCACGACGATGACACAGAGACATCAGAACGCCCGGCTGAGAACAAGGCCAGACTCCGACGGGTCTGGGCTCTGACCCCAGCTCTGCCACGAGCTGACTGGCCGCCTGCGCCAGCCCCTCACACTCAGGCAGCTCTGTGAGTGGCGGCAGAGCTCCAGGCAAGGCCGCAGAAGGGCTCCAGGGAGGGCCAGCCCATGACTGAGAAGAGAAGAGCCTGGAGAGGAGGCCACTGGAAGAACTGACAGCCTTTTTACTTTATTCTATTTGCAATGTATCTATAATACTTTCTAACATCATTTACTTGAAGTATAGTAGATTTACAAGATTTCAGGTGTATAGCAAAGTAATTCAGTTATAGATACAAACATATACACAAAGTATTTTTTATCCTTTTCCATGATAGGTTACTACACGATATTGAATACCGTCCCCTTTGCTATACAATAGGTCCCTGTTGTCTGCCTAGTACAGCCTTTTTAAGAAAAGTGACATTAATATGATCTCACGTTTTCATCTACCTAAAAGAGAGGTTAATTTCTAATGGATAACAGTGTTTTCAAAGCTGTCAGAAGCAAAGGGCCAGCTACAACCACACCACTCAGCCTGGTTCTTCCTATCGATGAGACAGATGAAGCTGAGCAATACCACCCTTGTCAGGCTTAACGGTGGCCTTCTGCCACAATTCAAAAAGAAATGTGACTTCTTGTCTCTGAAATAAAATTCTATCCAAGAACCAAGTGTAGCTACTGGCCATCAGACGAGTTTCCTACCACGAGCAGGATAGGGTTACAGCAGAGTGACCGCGTAAACATCCTACAGGCGACAACACAGACACAAGCTGGGTGGCAGGCACGTGGAAGGCTTTTGGCTAAATGTTTTATGAGGGGAGCTTCAAACGTAAAACGCCCAAGGATAACACCGCGGAGACAGCACTGGTGTGGACACACAGCTCTAGGAAGACCAGCCGCAGTCTGGAGGAAAGGCACACGGAAGACGGTGGAGGGCGGTCTTGGCCATGCTGGTTGGAGCTCAGCGGCCACAGGAGTGGAAGGAATGGGAGACCGAGGTCAGGGCTCTTACTTTTCCCTACTCACTCTGACTTCACTCCTGTAACCACAGACTTTGTGTTCAGTACACACGTGTAACATCTTCTGCAGAACCCAGCCCTGTCTAATCAGACCTGCGGCTCAGGGAAATGCCGCCCTGGCCTTGACTGCCTCCAGGGCCCAGAAAACCACCTCCCCATGCAGATCCTCCCAAAGCAGCAGGTGGGTACGGGGCTGCAGCAAGCTTGACTCAGAAGTGCGCCGAAGAGGGAGGCGTGCTGCCCCGCGCGGCGTGGACGCGGCTCGGGCGCAGGCGTGCTGCTCCTCTCCACACCCCGCTTCTCCTCTGCCGACTCTGCTGCCTCAGTCTGCCTCCCTGGACACATCATGATGTGGCTTCACAACACTTTAAAATTAATCTCTAGTTCCTTTCATAAAACATGAACATTAGATAAAATTATAGAATAAAATAAAGCAAAGGAGAATTAAATGATGCATGTAAAGCAATGCCTGACACATGGCAAATACTCATCAAGTAAGCTTTAATTATTTTGTGGAATACAGTTACAAAGTCTGTTTTAATTGTTTTTTAAAGAAGGATTTTTTCTTTGTCTTCTGAGTTAACAATCCCCGAGACTGAAGAGTCACTCACCCCAGCCTCAGTGAAAGAGAAAGTCGGGCGGCAGCTCAAATGGCCGCACCCCAGAGCCCGTAGGCAGAAGGCCACCCCAGCCTCGGCTCAGCAGGACCCCCAGCAGCGGTCTCCCCGCTGCAGGGCCTGGCGTGTCCCCAGAGCCGATCCCGGCTCCTCTTACACCATCGCTACTTCAAGCCCGAGTGTAACCTTAGAACCTTCCCACTTGCAGCAGGGCCTGAAGGTGGCCTCAGCCTGTGACTTGAGGGAGATCAGATTTGCATTTATAATCTGAGCAGTATTGAAAGAGCAAGTGAAATAATGAATTGAAAATGTTTTCATCAGCATCAGAAAATCCTGAAAAGAATTCCAAGTCAACATTTTGCAAATATGTGCGTTTATAAGGAGCTGTCCTGTGCAGGCTTCACTGTCCTCATTTCTCTAGTCTCTTTGAGGCCACACCCTTCTCCCAACGGTGTCACCACCGGGCTGACCTCCTCACGGGCCACGTGTCCTCTGCACCCCTAATTGTGGACATGGCGGGGTGCACGGCGGAGCCGGGCTCACACCAGGGCACCTCCAGGCCCAGCAGGCTAGCGTCGGGGGGAGGGAGGGGGTGCTCCCTGGGAAAGAGTGCTCTTGAACAGCGTTCAAACTGCCGGTGGGGGTGGTGGGGGGTGCAGCGCTCACCTCGGCAGATGCGGCCCTGAGTGGAAAAGGAAGTTCCGGTGTCACCCTCTGATCGTGTCCCGGTGGCCACGCACACAGGCCAGCACGCACGGGCGAGAAAAGGTCCTCTGTCTAGGCTGCAGACGCTGGTCTCAAAACTAGGAAATGAAATAAGTGTCGTTACCAACACACAGATCCTAGCGGGGCTTTAAAGTATGAGTTAAGATGCCTCATCGGTGACACTTGGCTTCTCCTTTAAAGCTCTCCTCTTGCCCAGGGCACACTGTAATATTTACACCATATGGGAGAAGTAAAATAAAAAGTTCAGTTTTTGTTCTTGAATGCTTTGGTCAAGAGTGGATTTTGGTTCTACCACGACATATAATTTGAATCTCTACTATTTAGAATATTTGTACTCGTAACAATCTAGAAGACATGCCTGAAAAATATTAAAAATTACAAGTCACATGGTTGAAAATAGAGACTGAAGCAAATGGCAATACCAAAGAAAGAAAATATAACTGTTAACAGCACTGAAATATATTAGCACAAAATATTTTCTTAGGAAATGCTATCAGTTCTTAAATAAAACTAGAAAAAATCAAACTTTGGTCTGCAGCATTTCTTCTCATTATTATAAACCACAAGCATCATCATCTAGTAGGCAATTATTTTTTATTAAACCATGTATAAGGCTATCAGAATTTGCTCCAAAGGCACTGTGTTTGTAAAGACAAGCAAGTCACAAATCAAGGTTTCTATGAACTGATGGGGTTGCTGACCAAGTGGGCAGAGCCCAGAAGTGAGCCTGACGGACACAGGCTGACACGGCTTCCCTGCACAAATCTTCAGGGGCAACATGACCGCCTTGTCAGCCCTCGCCAGAGTCCCCTGTGAGCACCGCACCTCGCCCTCAGGAAGTGCGGCTGTCCAAGGGATCGGCGCCAGACAGCACCCTCCCGTCTCTGGGCACAGGGCCAGACACCATCTGCCACAGGCCATGTCCGAGGCCCTGAGCTGACAGCGGAGGCTGCACTGCCCACCCCAGGCCCTCGCACCCGCACACGAGGCCCCGCCTCACTCCCACCAACCCTGCACCGCACAGGGTTTGGTTGTCAACATGCACCTGTGCGATCCGGTATTTCTTTATTACATGCCTTGTAGAGAAGAATTTTAAATCTGAAATTCAGAGGTGCCCTTTAAAAATTAGCACTACAGTGATTTTTTAAAAATCAGTACTGTATCTTACCGGTGAGTTTGGCCTCACTGCAGGGCATGTGGGATCTTAGTTCCCTGACCAGGGACTGAACTAGCGCGCCCTGCGGTAGAAGCGCAGAGTCTTAACCACTGGAATGCCTAGGAAGCCCTGAGTACTCTACTTTAAAATAATCACTTTGCTTAGACTTAATCCTGTTAAAATTACATAACACAGAGACTAAAAATATTAGTTATATTTGTCTGCAGATTAGAAATAAATATAAACTGGCTTAGAAATGATTGTTTTCCAAAGATCATATTCAATGTAATTACTTCCACAAGATAATAAACAGGAATTGGCATTACCTACCTGTTTTCATTTTAAGGAAGCAAAACATTGCTAGTTTACGGAAAACTATTATTTATACTTGTAAAGAGTCGAACATGACGGAGCAACTTTACTTTACTTACTTAAAAAATAACCTCATTATTTAAAACAGCAAATCAGAAACGAATGAGTATAACCTAAAAATATATGAAAGATCTTTACAGAATATTATATTTCTTTTATATATATACTTGAATATATTTTTAAAACTTCAAGAAAAATACTACACTAAATTTAATTGTAAATTACAGAGAATGAGACTACCTTGTCTGGGACTGTTCAACATTTTTTTTTAAAAGAGTAGGTTTGCTAAATGGGACAAGAATTTGAAAAAGAACAGATACATGTGTATGTATAACTGAATCACTTTGCTGCACACCTGAAATTAACACAACACTGTTAATCAACTATATTCCAGTACAGAATAAAAAGCTTTTTAAAAATAAGGAGTAGGTTTTGGTCTTATAATTTAAACAATTAATCCAGTAACTATTATTTTCAAAAAGAAAAAGAAGGCCGGTCTTCCTCTGTGAAGCGGCGTGAGGTGGCCTGACCTGGGGTTCTTGCTCAGTGGTGGGAGCCTGGCCCTCGTGCTGTGGCAGGACTCAGCCAGTCACCACCCCCCGCCTGCCCAGCTGGAGGCTGAGAACACCCACAGGAGTCAGGTATCAGCAGCAGCAACTCTGTACTGACAGCTTCTAGCCAAGATCTGAGGTTTCTTTTTTCAGAAATGATGAAATAGAAAAGAGGCAGGCTAGATAGCTTTGTTTACATAATAGAGGTGTTTTCAGGGAAATAACTCCTTCTACATGAAGATGCATTATCACCTGCTTACATCTCCCAATGATACGCGCTCCAGAAGGTTTTAATAAAACCTGTGTTTCCTCTCACAGGGAGATCTGCCTCAGTGTTTCAGCAAAGGCAAATTATTTACTTTCTGCCTATTATTGTAAAGGGTTTTTCTTTTTAGAAGACAGAAAACATGACCCCACAGTTCTCAGACCCAGAGTGCACTGAGTTTCCTTCCAGCGGTGCGGTCAGAAGAGCTGCACCCGGCACCTCCCCTGCTAAGAGTTCGGTGACAGCGAGGGATGGAGGGTCTTCCGGGGCAACGCCGGGTGGTGGTCCGGGGCCCCGACACCCCGCAGGCTCCTCGGGACACTAGAGGAAACTCTGACAGGCGAAAGCCCTCTGTCTCATCCCACGGGAGGCTTGTCTCTTTCTCACCGTCGCACAGGAGTTAGGGCGCACATGCCTGGGCTGGCCCCCACCTGTTGCTGAATGAACGTGTGTGACAGGCCCAGGGGTCAGCCCTCCCCCGCACTCAGCACTCCTCTGGAAGGCCTTCCTAACCCAGAGCCTGGGAACAGGCTGTCATGGATTCTGCTGCCCACGCAGATCTGACCTCTGTACTCCCCGCCATTTTTAACTCATCTAATCCATCTGTTGCTCCTTTGTATACCTGAGGCAGTCATCTGATTCTACTTCTGCACGTCACCCACTGAATTCAAGGGGAGCAACCACCACCCCCCCAGAACAGCGGCGCCCTCCCTTGGGCCAGTCCCCCACCTCCCGACCATCTCTCGCTGGCTTCCTGGGAGCGAGCACCCCTAATTTCCCCCTATCCAGTCTTGCCTCCTCAAGCCAGAAAACTGCCAGAATGGTCCAAAGAGAGATTCAACCATCTCCCTCCCTTCAGATCCCATGGCTTCCCAGCACCCACAAATGAGACCCCTGTCCGGGGCCCCATCTCCCACCACCACATCACAGCTTCACCAAGAGCTGGGCCCAGGCAGCCCTCTCCCTCTGCTCCATTTACCTACAGCTCTGGTGCCCTTCTCTTGTCTGGGACGCCCTCCTGATCCTGATTCCCACTCCCTTGGTCTCCTGCCACCCCAACTGCTCCCAGGTAACTTCTATGCACCTTCCAGCTCTAGCTGAAAGACCACCTCCAGGAAGCACCCAACTTATGTGCCAATTTTAGAGGTCCTTGGTGTTTAACCACATAACTGAACTATGGTATCTGTTGCTTAATGAGTCTTTCTCTCCAACTAGACCGTGAACTCTCTGAGGGCAGGAGCTAACCCTGACCTGTAGAACCAATGACTATCACGCAGGTGCCTAGAGAAATGGGAGAAGTCGTCGTTATCACATTGCTTTGCCTTTAACCTGAAAATACTCCTGGTTCCCCTCATTCCTCTCTTGGCACCCCCACCCCATGTTGGATGAACTCTAAAGAGCAGTAAGGGCTCTACACATCTGGCCCCCAAACTCCTTCTCCTAATTAACCCGAAGCACTTCGTGTGTTTCCTCATCTAATCAGAACTGTGGTGTCTGCTGCTTCATTTCCAACTATAACTGGGAACAACCAGAAACAATAATTATAGGATTTTGCTGCTACTATAAATGAAAACACTTAATCCACACCATTTCGAGATCACCCTTTTTAATGCTCTGTCCTCCTGCATGTGAAGCACAGAGCTAAAAGCGAGTGTTCACCAGTATTAACAGGGTTTGTACAATAAACAGCAAGTAAAGGAACCTTTAAGCGGATGTTTTTCATATTTTAGATAAGGCTCCCATCTTCCAATAACATTGAAGATCAAACAAAGAAAACAGAATGACTAAGAGCAAAGCAACTAGACAAAAGCACTCTTGTTTTGAAGGTGTGTGTGCCCTGGGGAACCCCTCACGCCACCCTGGGAACCTCTGACCTAGACTTAATTACTCTCACACGACTCAAGTCTTGGCCCTGCAGCTTTACTCTGCACAAATATCTAAAACCATCCGTCACAAGGTTCTTACTCCCTAAACTAAAATTCAGTCAATAATGGTTCACCGAGTGCCCCTATGCCACTAAATGAAGAACACAGCACTCAACTAACACGCAGGATTACAAATACAGCTCAAACTGCAAAACTGACTAACGAGTCACACAGGTCACTTAACAAAGCAGCGAATTACAGCACTGATTATAATGAACAGCAGGTTATAAACAGCAACACTGTGGTCTATACTTTTTCTTTGTCCATCCTAAATTTATTTTGGTCCAAAGGAAGTAAAGTTTCAAATGGAGCCGGTCTAGTCTCTTCTATCTGGACATCAAGTGGGCTAAGCTGTCCAAAATAGCAACGAATTCCCAATTTAGGAAGAAAGGGAGGAAGCAAATGCAGGTGTTTTCGGTCAACAGATAATGCTGCAACCCTCCTGCAGGAACCATAGAGCACAACTACCCTCCAAAATATTCACAGCAACATCACGTGTGCTTGACTGAATTACTGTTTTGTTTCCACTGCCCTGTGAACCCCAATGTGGGTGCTCAAGTTTTCGATGTGTTCAGGACCACTTAGCTTGAGTCAACGTGGGCCCCATGAAATACCCTGCAGTTCTCTGGGTTATCACCTCTCCTTGAAATACAGCGGTAAGGACAGGTGTTGCAATGCTGAAGCCGGCTTCATCCCGCCACCACTGCTACCAAAAGTGCCCGGCATTTACTGAACAGGAGAAAAAACAATAGGAAGAAACTTGGAAACAAGAAAACAAATGGATGAATGAAAACTGACATAGGCCAGAAAAAGCAGAATCATAAGCTTGCAATGAGGCACACTGAGAAATAACCCAGTTTTCATCATGGACCCCCCAAAGTCTTAAGATGGTGACACCTGTAAACACTTGGAAGAAAGGACGTGGGACGGAATCAAAATACAGGACGAATCAAACAATGAAAGTCTGTTTAAGAAGCAACTAGGCAAAACCATGTGATCATCTCAACTGGTGCAGGAAAAGCATCTGTCAAAATCCAACAGTTCTTCGTGACAAAAACATTGAACAAACTAGGAAAAGAGAACTTCCTCAATCTGACAAGGGGATTTACTAAAACTCACAGCTAACACCACACTCTGTGGTGAAAGGCTGAAAACTTTCCCCTGAAATCAGAAACAAAACAAGGACATCACTTTTACCACTGCTATTCAAGATTGTACTGCATCTAGCCAGAACAATTAGGCAAGGGAAAAAAAAAAAAAAAGATGGCATCCAAATTAGAAAGCAAAAACTAGGACTTCCCTGGTGGTCCAGTAGCTAAGACTCTGAGCTCCCAATGCAGAGGACCTGGGTTTGAGTCCTGGTCGGGGAACTAGATTCCATAAGCTGCAACTAAGACCTGGTGCAGCCAAAATTAATACATACATAAATTAAAAAAAAAAAAAGAAAGCAAAAACTAAAACTGCCTCTATTCACAGATGGCATTATAGAAAATCTTAAAGAATTCACAAAAAACTATTAAAACTAATAAACTGAGCCAAGTTAAAATTGCACAATACAAGATCAAGACACAAAAATAAGTTATATTTCTATTTACTACCAATAAACAATCTAAAAGCAAAATTAAGAAAACAACTGCTCTTAAAGTAGCAACAAAAAGAATAACAAACTTAGCCAGAGGTTGAGTTTGTTCCTCACCTGGAGCACCAAAAAAAAAAAAAAAACAACAACAACAAACTTAGTTGAATAAGCTTAAGAAAGTGTAAGACTGCACCATGGAATATTACTCAGCCATTAAAAAGAATTCATTTGAATCAGTTCTAATGAGATGGATGAAACTGGAGCCCATTTTACAGAGTGAAGTAAGCCAGAAAGGTAAAGACCATTACAGTATACTAACACATAT